>VZRX01022628.1:7882-59220 GCA_013398075.1 Notiomystis cincta
ACCTGTTGTAAAAGCCTGAAAGAACAGTCTACCCTGAGAGCACAGTCTTATCCTTCACCTTCAGGAAATTATGTTGCAGCTTAAACTGCATAAAACTGTATAAAACTGTACAAAACTGTATAAAAAATGTCCCCAGATTGTCCCATATTCAGAGAGCTTAAGCTGAAGTTACACAACCTCCGCAGTTCAGGAATATGCATATAACAACTAGTCTGAAAATATCCCAAAGCATTTATCTTAGTTTTATTTTCTGAATCACTTCTGTGAATTTCCCTTCAGGGCACTATTGCAAAGGATATTTTTACAGCAGGTTTTTCACAGGTTCAAAATTCTGTGTTCCACTCAGTGGTTGGACGCACAATTTACAATTCAGAGCTCAAATTGTGAGGGTCAGGGTACTCAGACATTCCTATAAATTGCCTGGAATTAGATCTGCCCTCAGATTGTCTTCTTTGTTGATGTTTCAGGGGAGGAAGAATTTCTTAAACACTGATTTGCAGTTGATTGACTTTGGCACCTTCTCCTTCTAACCTGAAATCTTCCAGAGCTTTTTAAATTCTTATTCTGTCCCTAACTTGGTGGAAATGCTCTTGCTTTCAGACAAAAAGAGATAGTATCTGAGAATAATCCTATTAATTTTTTTCTTTTCAGCTCCTTCATTTAAGAAAAAAGTCAGGAGGTCTATGTGTGAATGAAAATTGAGATCATACTTAGTGGGAACCTTGAGAAGCTTTTCAAAGCTGCAGCTCTTTCATCACATAGATGAAATGACAGGGTAATTATATTTCAGACTATCTTGGCAAGAAATAGTCACATCTTCATCAGAGTTTCTATATTCAGGAAACCTATACAGAATTCCATATAGATTTATGGGATAGAATCATAGAATATGATGAGTTGGAAGGGACCCATCATAAATATCAAGTCCAACTCCTGGTCCTGCACAGGACCAGCCCCAAGCTTCACACCATGTGCCTGAGAGTGTTGTCCAAACACTTCTTGAGCTCTGTCAAGCTGATGCTGTGACCATTTTCCCGGAGAGCCTGGTCCAGTGCCCAGTCACTCCTGGAGTGAAAAACCTTTTCCTAATATCCAACCTAAATCTCCCCTGACTCAGCTTCATGCCTTTTTCCTGATTCCTGTCACTGGTCACAAGACTGAAGAGATCAGTAGCCACTCCTCTGCTTCCTCTCATGAAGAAGTTGTAGACTGTAAGGTGCTCTCTCCTCAGGCTCCTCTTCTCCAGGTAGAACAAACTAAGTGACCTCAGCCACTCCTCATATGGCTTCCCCTGCACACCCTTCACCCTCCTCTGGACACTCTCCAATAGCTCGATGTCTTTTTTATGCTGTGGCACCCACAGCTGCCCCAGCCCTCGAGGTGAGGCCGCCCCAGCTCAGAGCAGAGCGGGACAATCCCCTCCCTTGCCCCGCTGGCCATGCTGGGCCTGATGCCCCCCAGGACACGCTTGGCCCTCCTGGCTGCCAGGGCACTGCTGACCCATGTCCAGCTTGCCACTGACCAGGACCCCCAGGTCCCTCTCTGCAGCACTGCTTTCCAGCCTCTCACTCCCCAGTCTACACACACAAGCAGGGTTTCCCTGTCCCAGGTGCAGAATCTGGCACTTGCCCTCATTAAACTTCATCTGGTTCACACAGCCCAGCCCTCTGATGTGAGCTAAGAAATGGTGATTGCCCATCTCTCCAGTTAGAATTAACAGAGCCTCGCTATTACAGAATTATTTGTTGCAAAGCCCTCTATGCTGAGTGAATGTTTCCCATGAGAATTCTTTTAACTCCCTAGGTGCCTACCCTAGTTTATCTCTCAGAGATGTCAGACTTCTGTTCTTTTCACTGGATTGCTGAATCAGAGCACAAAAGCACCGTCTCAGAACTAAACTTCAATGTGAACTTTTCTTTAGGAAAATTGGTCTGTATAGACCAAACTTTGAAAACTTCCAAGAGAAATACAATGTTCTACAACAAAGGAGACTGCTCTGCATTCCTGAACACAGTATGCACCAAAAAAAGCACACTGGCCAGATCAATCTTCCATAAATCCTATCTTTCACAGGGAGATATAGCAACAACAACAAAAAAAAAAAGGTTCTTTCTGCCCTAATTCTAAAAGTACTATAAACCCTTTAGATAACCTTGTTGACACCACCCCATTAATTGATATAATTAGGAAAGTCTAATTTTAATGGCTTTTCAAAGAGGCCATGAGAATACTGTCCCTTGTTGGACTGTTGCTCCTTTCCTCTGCAGCAACCAGTGTTGCTTGCTTTACCAACTGGGCATCTGCTTGATAACATAAAACAGCTCATTGGTTTCCACATGAATGCAGATAAATTATTACCACACTCATTAGAAATATTGAAAGGCCGCTCTTAAAATACTCTGTATAAACATATGAATTTGCTATTCGAATGCTAAAAATCAGTCCACTTGGTCCTAAACTTTAGCAGGTTTACATTTCACCCTCAGTTTCTGTGCACACTATAATCATCAGGAGACTGGAAAAAATCCTGACTACATCTCTACCTAATTAATTTCATATTGCATTTATCACTTTTTAAATTGTGGAAGTTAGTGCACTGGTGTTTCTTCTTCATACATGTCAACTGTGGTAAGGCCATGAAAGGGCCAGTCATGATTTTTAATGGAATATATTGCATACCACATGCAGCTCAGCATGGTGAGTGTCAATCTCTGACCTTTAATACTTTTCTTTTTCACCCATCTAAGCAAAAAGAATACTGTGTCTCTGCTCTGTTTGGAACATTAGAGGCTCAGTGCACAGGTTTGCATCATCACTGCTAAAAGGCCTCTTGTACTGATGTAACAGTGCTGCCTCCAGAACCTGCGTGGATTTTTCCAGGCTTCAGATTTTTGTAGTTTTAGCAGTTGTGTAGCCAACAGATGACTTTTGCCTAAACATATTTTAGCTTTAGGTTAGCTGTGTGAAACTGTGGGCCAACATAGACTGTTAACTGCTGAGCAGTGATCTGGCACAGTCATTCTGTGTAGAGCACACCTTGAATTAAAGTGATCCTGGAACAAAAATACAATGTCAAAAAGCACAAGCACAGCCAGACACCAGAGGGCCAAGGATCACAGTCACAAATCAGTGACATGATATGGGGGTGCAGCCTCACAGAAGCAGGTAACACTGGGAGCAGAAACCCAAGGAAAAAAGAGTGTGTTTTGACCATGCTTCTAAAATTAGACTGGCAATAATATCTTGTGTCCACAAATAAACTGTATTCCCAATCTGTCCAAAATGGAATTGCCTGTCCACAAACATCAAATGAAATCTATGGTGAATTGACCAATATAAAAACCATCAGTTTTTTAAAGGATGCTGAGAAATAAAATCTGAAATAATCTGAAAAGGCTCTTGGAGAGCAAGCCCATTGCTTTGACCATATGAGGCAGAAAAATATAGATGTAGAGAGAGCTATAACCTGTAGGAGAAATAATATATAAATAGACATAACCTGTAGGAAAAAGAATTTGATAAAAATAAAAATCCAAAACGAGTTTATAGAAAAGTCTATTTTAAAATTCCTGTAAAGAGACAAGCATAGAAATACTTCTTAATTACCTAAAACTTCTTTCATACAACTTTCTGTGAAAGAACTATCAAAAATCTACATCTGCTTTAATTAATTTTAAAGGCTGAGAAGCAATTTATGCAGATGAACACACAGTGACCTCACCCAGGGCAATAAGGAGGTACACCTGGGTTGCCCTTTCTCCTAAATCAAGATAAAGATGTGGTATACAGACTGTTCACGTTCACCTAGGCTCAGGTCCTAGATGTATCACCCAGCATGTGATAATGGAAAGTATCTGTACCCAACACAGAGTGTCAGAAACACATTCTCCACAAGGGAAATATGTGCTGCAAAAGACTAGAGGTAGAAAGAAGAGGGAAAAAAAAATAATTAACTTTTAAGTAGGAGTTACTTGACAAACAGGAACAACTATGTTTACCTGCTTTTGATAACTGCTTAGAAATCCCAAAGCAATCCACTGCAACACTCTTAGGAAAACAAGACAAATGTGGGTATGTTACATTAATATATCACAAAAATCATTATTAAAGACTGAAACAAAAAATTTTAAAATATTTAATCTCTCTTCTGTGCTGAAGTGTCTCATAAATCTTATTATACTTCCTTCCTGACTATGGAAAATAGGGTAATTTTATTCAATTCAGGATAATGTAGATGAATTAAATAAACTTTGAGCTGATTCTTTTCCTATTCCTTCCTATCCATATGTTTAAACAGGGACCAGTCTGGGATGTTCAACTTCCTCTCCAGTTTCCACAGTTTTCACTGACACTTTTACCAGTACTATTCCAGTGATTTAATTTCACAATGCTCAGTGATTCCAGACAAATGGGGCTCTGTGATCCTTCTGTCAGAAGACCTATGTCAGTCAAGAGAACAGGATATTTCAAACAGAAGTGATGTTTCAGATTCCAAAGTTGCCAAGGCCACCTTTGTAAAAGGTGTTGTTTCACACATAGCAGAGGTCTGCCCAGGCAGGTGTAACTGGAGCAAGGCTGCCCCAGGCTCACTGCTGCTGCTAAGCAACAAACATCACACCTTGTACTTATAATTTTAGACTCTGATTCTTACTTAGGCAGATTACAGGCTTGAAGGGAAGTGTCTGTAACCAATAACAGGTATTCTGAAGTGTGATTATTATTTGAATGCTGATGACACTTTATGATGCATAATCTTTACTCTAAAATGAAAGCTGGTAAGTATTGGACATGTTTCCAGTATCTGCATACTTTATGAGCACAAAACTTGTATCACAACTTCCATCAGTGGCCATGGTAGATACAAACATGTGGTGATAAATGCCAGTAGTTTCATTTAATTGAAAATTCTGTTGTTTTCATACTGACTGCAAAATTATCTACTTTGGAAAACACTGGTTCTTAGATAATAGAAATACTAACAGCAGTATTAACAAAGTGCAGAGCAGCACAGTGTGATCAAATAGAAGTATTTAATAGAATGTAAGGTCAAATAGAAATACATTTCAGTTTGTGATGAATCACTGTATTTATACATAATAAATATATACTCATACAAACTATACTTAAGAAAAGTTATATATGGATGCATCAGATCGCTACTTGTTTATTTGGACATTACCAGGATATTATATTAAATCTCATAGATCACTTTCAGAAACTCTGAATAATTCTGCCCCTTTGAATATTTTGTAATTGCAGTCTCTTCTGATCACTGTATCGACAGTCAAGTCATTTCTTGACTTCTTTCCTGTTTGTTTTCAAGCTTTCAACTATGCCAGAAGGTATGGTTTGAAACCAACTTTTTAAGTTGCCCTGTGCACATTCATTTTATCTTTTCACGTCATTTCCCAAGCCTGTAATATAAAATTGTTCCTAGCCTGATCATCACTAGTTTTAGCCACTCATCTTGAATGATAACTGCATCTCATTCAGACATAGATTTTCTTGCCATTTCTACTACCTTTACCTGTGTCTAGCCTGTTATTTCCACTGAAAGTTCTCTGAATCAAGCACTGAATTTGTTCATCATGTTAACAGCAGATTGTTTACTGAGTACAATAATGCAGATAAAAAATACCAATAATTCTGTATTTTGTTGTGTACTGTTTTGCAATTTTATGTTACAGCATTGTTACCTCATCAGTCATTTTTCTACCTTCTCCCCTTTTTGAAGCAACAGTCTACATTGATAACTTTCTGCAAGGTAAGTACAGACATGATGGTCACATAAGGTGAAAGTTTGGCCATCTTGCAAAAAATGGTCCTATTCATACTGGATTTCTAGGATTAAAGGGCAGTGAAAAACACTGTAGGCCAGATTTTGATGCAACCTAAAAGATACACAGGGTAAGAAGATCTGACTGACATTTTGGTGCCTAGGACTTAGTAGGAATGCTCCCCAGGGTGACTCAGATCTGACGTCTCTTGGTACCCTTCACCCATTGGCAGCCAGGCAGAGATGAGACACAGGCAAAGAGAAGCCATCTTCTCTGTGCCCCAAAGTTCTAGAGGTCACCTAAAGTGATGGGGAGGGGAACATCCCTTTATAGGAACTGATTCTGTTCAAGAAAAGTTCAGGTCTCTGTCACAGGCCTTGGTCACCTTTTGCCAGACCACAAACTGCACACCAAAGGCCCTGCTACTGTATCATTTTTATAACTGGAGCACAAATGATAAATAAAATTATGGTCACTATTCAAACAAGGTTTTAGAAGGTTCCTCCTATCCCACAGTGGATGGCCAAGAGCCAAAGGCTGTAGAACACTGTATCTGGAAAGTCCCAAAGACAATTTCTTTTCAAATTATACCAAATTCCAAATGGAACTTTCCCATATATTCACTGAATTTATTTTTATTTAAATAAAAATGTTTTCTGTAAACAATAATAGATTGGATTTGGATAGATTTGGAAAATAATAGATTTTCTTTCTCTTGCATGCTACCAGACAACTGTATAAATCTATTTCTGTTCACTCTATGATACAAAGCCTATTCAGTTATTCTACTTGTTCAAATTGCTACACTTGCTTCATTCTTAAAATATGATCTCAAGTGAATGGGCTCTTCAAAAGAATGTCACTTTATGCACTAGTTTAATTACTTTTAACTTTAATTTCTGACTGATTCATATTTTAGCATAGCAGAAACTTCAATACTTGGATAAAGAAATCCCATTT
The DNA here is from genome assembly GCA_013398075.1 of Notiomystis cincta. NCBI lineage: Eukaryota > Metazoa > Chordata > Aves > Passeriformes > Notiomystidae > Notiomystis > Notiomystis cincta. The sequence continues at coordinate 14,620 of VZRX01022628.1, forward strand.
AAAATTTTTATTTACATAGATAGCTATGGGGAAAAATGAGATTTGCAGTTCTGAATAGGAAAAAAAGAAGAAAGAAAAGCAATATTGTTTGAACAACTGTATACAGATTTACCACACAGTCTTACACAACCTTACTTGAGAAAATTACTTCAGACACAGAACACTGCAAGATTGAGATCTCCTGCCAAAAAAAGGTGAGTGCATCAGCTGTAATCCAAGCAGTAGAAATTCTAATAGTCAAACTGTCAAATCTGAACAATAAGGAACACCTTTTTTATTAAGGAGCTGTTCCTTATAACCAGATTTAATCAAGCCTTCTCTCCATTTGCATAATTTCTTCAAAACGTTAGGGATAATGCTTTGCCATTTTCAATCTTTTTTCCTACGTTAAGAAAATGCTTCTATCAAGTGTTTCTTTACAGTGCTAAATAAGAAATTTTGTCTTCAAGAAAGCATAAAACCTCTTTGTAAGCTTGGCCTTACTGGAAAAATTAGACTTCCTTCTGAGACAATGGGAGTATGCTTTCTTTCATGAACTGTGTTTAGTGGGTGGAACCCAAATCCTTAGGCAAAAGTTGTGTTAATGCATAAAACTACATTGCTTTGGGAGATATCTCCCACTTCTTCTGTTAAATTTTAGGCAGGAATGGCTGGCCTTTCTGTTGTGCCTCCTTGCCTCCACTGCCTGGCTTCCTTGCACCTTCTGATACAAACCTGCAAACCAAAGACCAACACCCCCCAGCAGCTCCTCTTTCCAGCTGTCCCCATGCCCCACCAACTTCCTGCTGAAGTTCCCTGTTGAGGGCAGAGCGTGCTACAAAATGGCACTGAAAACAGGCTGAAGTAGAAACAACAGGAAAGTGTTAAGAGGACTTACTGGTACGTGGTGGGACTGACATTGATGCGGCGTGGGTGACTTCCTGACTCGAACTTGCTTGCAAGGGTGACGTTGTTCCCAAAGAGACAATAGCGCGGCATTCTCACACCAACGACACCAGCCAGCACTGAACCTGAGTGAATGCCTATCCTCATCTGCAAAAAACAGGAGATCCATGTCAGCCTGCCCCTCTTGTGCCACCAGTGCTACTGTCATTATTTACACACATTCCTTTCAAATAATGAATAAACCAAAGAAGAAAGAGTGAAGTGGGAAAAAACAGGCTCTTGTATTCCACTAGATTAAATCAGATGCAGTTAAAAGAAAGAAGAACAAAAGCATGGTTATTTTTTTATTAAAACTATTTTCTTCTGTGCACATTTGCTAGAGACTGTGACAGTTAAAACAGAAGTCATGAACAGAACAGGATGGGATCATCCAGCGTTACTGCAATATCAGCCACTTAATTACACAAATAAATACACTGGAGAGGTTATTTTTGCCACCACTTCTAACATTGGCTTTAAAGCAATACCCAATTTTTCTCAAACTGGCAGGAAGAGTAGTTACATGGAGTGGAAGAATAAGTTACTTTTAGCTCCTTCATATTTTTCTTCCAAAGTCTTCAAGGCCTAAGGTCTTTCTCACTTTGTCAGACTGAGAGATATTGCAGTGGTGAGAATGCTGAAGACTGAGGCCTCAATGATTTTAAAAGTAATTGTGTCCTTCTCAAAGTAAGGAGGAATAAATCTCCAGCAAATTAAAGAACCCCATTCTAGCTATCATCTCCTGTAACTGTCTGAGATATGGCAACTGCATAGACCTGTAAAGCTCAGAGTCACCATCCAAGTTTCTTTCAGAGTGAATAATCAAACAGATTTATTCAGCATACATTTTAGCTAACAATTGTGTTTGCAAAGAAAATAATTTTTACAGATAGAGAAGTCTTTTTCTCTGGTTAACTTTATAACAGTAAAAAAATTAAAAACCAAGATATTTGCATCTTCTGAAGATACTCTTGCTCATAGCAACTGGACGGGGCAAAACATAAGGTGAAGGAAATAAATAGCAACTACCAAAACAGAGGGTCTAATGAGGTATGAGTGATTTACCTAACACCATAATCAACATTGTCCTTTGACTTAGCTCATAGTTATTGCACTGTGCTTTTGTCCATCAGTCCCCCATTTTTTTTTAACAAAATACTTATGGACTCAAATACAAATAAAAAAGTCATTGTTACTCCTTTTTTATGTGAAGAAAATGCCAGCATTTAATAACATTGGTGTCCATGAAGTTCTAACAACAAGTGGGACCACACATTATTCACTGTCTATGGTTCTTCCCACCTGCCAAAGACTTTTACCACACAGCTAAGCACACTTTAAATTTTGTTCCTCTCTTATATGTCACTGAAAATGGGTTTAGAATTATATCTGCTATACAGTAAGCTCATGCATAACCTAAGGACATGTTCTGCATTCAATGTGATACTACTTAGAACATTCTCTCAGGCAGCCTAAACCCCTCAATCTTCACAACAATGCTGTTAATTACAGACCTAGGTTGTTTGGTTTGTTTGCTTTTTACTTTTTCTTTTTTTTTTTTTTAATCTGTGAATAAGTATCACTCACTTTAATTGAACTTTCAAACCTTTGCTATGGTTTGGAAGGCAGCAACTGAAAATCCTTCAAATACCCTATTCCATGGGGCTGGGAAGCATGCACTAACTTGGTTTGCTTGCTAGCATCTGTGAAAACTCCTAACACAGCTATTCTGGTCATATTTTGGGGCAGTAAGACTTCCTGCTTTTGCTTCAACATACATTTAAACTCCACTGTCCATTACCAGTGAAAAAAAGTGCTCCTGCAGTCACAAATTGGGTAAACAGCCCCTCTCCATATAGGTGAAAAAAACTATGAGTAGAAGTCTTGCTCACACAACAGCGAGCATGCATTCAGACTTCAATAAATAATAAACAACCTATTTATAATGTCTTCTTCTTGTGAGATGGGAGGTGAATTAGTCATTATGCACACAATTTTAAGAACTGAAGGAAACCTTTTTGTTCCACTGCTACTCTGTACATTTATTTAAAAATGACAAATTAACTGTGTGCTGCGACCTCTTCTAGGTCACATTCAATCACATGTGAAGACCAGATTGAAACTGTAAGAAAAAGTATTAGCTTTGCTTTCCTCTAAAAACACAGGGCTAAGAGTATACATTAGAGAGGACTGAAAATATGATAGCAGAAAACATACTACAAAAATAAAATTTGCTTTTCCAATATATGCAGTGAAAGCTGAAGTTATTGTTGGTTGTTTTGTTACTTTCATTCTTTCATTTTCATTGCTTCTTTTTACAGGGCCACATAGTTTCTTTTTCACTCAGTGCTTCAGTGACAGAGGTGAGGGTTCTTCGGTACTATCTTAAGAGCTTTTTAAAAAACATGTGCTCCTACAATAAAAAAGGTAGATATATTCTCACAAACACAGGTTAAACTACATAGAGAGTGTCAAAACCTGAAGTTTTCATTGGGTGGAAGGAAGCTGATGTAGGCTTTCTCAATAAACTTTAGAGATAAATTACATGAAGAATGGCTTACAATAAAGCTCCACTTCTGCTTTATTATATAGTCCTCTACAGGAAAAGAGCCTGCAAACACTGATGTTATTGCCATGAAGTATTCCTTAGTGTGCCTTATACTGAGAATAACCATTACATTGGTCCTTTAGTACTTTTTAGAGAAATGTGTTTACTTAAAAATGACTTTTCAAGATTTTACTTCATTTGCAGATACATTGTTCTGGTCTTTTCCTCACTGAATTGAAAACTGTTGTGTTCACAGCTTAAGGCTGTTTTTCACAAAGCAAGAAAATGTGTGATCAAATTATTAACAAGGCAGCACTTACTGGGGCACATCAACCTTTCACATTACCTTTGCAGTAAAGAAAATCTGCCTAGACCACTGAGCTTAGAACAATAATAACAGCAGTAATACAAATATAGTTATATTTCCCAAGCTATATTGTACATGTAGCCCTTATCAGTGCTTTCCCAGAACATTAAATATTAATAATAGCATAAAAAGTGAAAATTAAGTGACAACACTAGGATGCATTATTTGTCTATCATAACCTCATTTACTCCTTTTAATATATGTGTAGTACAAATTATACATTTATTAACTCTCTTAAATGGAGCATTTTTAGTAAAATCCATGTTCTTCATCTGTATCGACTGCTCCTTTGTATGTCCTTAATTATTTGGCTAAAGACTAAAGGGAAGTATGTAATTAAACTCAAAAGTTCAGAGGCATTATGCAGAGAAATGGAAAGCCAGGTCTTTGGAAACTCTCACAAAGAGAAGACAGCTGTGAAAAAACCAACCAGTAAATACCACTCCTCCAATAGTTAAGAGACAGTGAAGAGACCAGCAAAAGCCAAAGGCATTTCTAAAGCATGATACTGGGAGGCACAATGGCAAAAGAAACATGAACTGAGGGAGCTGTGAGAGATCTTTTAGATAAAGAGGGACAACTTGAACTGAGCACAATGGAAAATGAGAAAGTAAGATTAACAAATCTGGCCTTTGCAAGAGCTGTGGTAATAGTGAAGTGGAGAAAAGCTGATGAGTCAGAGGTGTAAAAGAAAAGCAGCCTGCATTGATCAATGTAGTATGAGAGGAAAGACATGGCTATGTGCAAAGCAAAAGAAGCTTCCAAAACTTGTATAGAGAAAGTAGCAGTATTTGGATATTTCTTACTGGATAAGGCACCAAGAACAGAAATGGCTAATACCCGAGTGAAAGGAAGGAAAGTGATTTGTTTAACAGTGATAAAGAAGATTCATAAGGAAAGATGAGGAGCACTGGTCATCATCTAACAGGGAAATGTGCCACAAGTGGTATCAATGAGAGCTGATAGTCCAGACTGGACTGCAAGAGGAAAGTCAAGAACAAACACGAACAAGGATGAACAATGGGAAAATATTTGTTCTTTTTCTGAATTGAACATTCTGTTACTGATTTTTTCTGATGTCCTAAATCTTAGAAAACTTGTATGTTACTTCTTTACACCTCCTCATTGCCAAAGCATGATTTTCCTTTTTTATATCTAGAAGAGGTGGGGTTTTTACTTTGTTTAGTTTTGGGTTTTTTTATCTGCTGTGCAATTTCAATTACTTGCAATAGCCTGAATGCCTTCTTTGGCACCATACTGAAAACTACTCTCTTACATCAAAATAAAGCTTATTCCAACTGAGATGAGAGTAAATGCAACACTGAAAATTCACATTTCACTGAAAACTCATCTACAATTGATTTTATGGGGAAGAGGCAAAAATATGTTAATAACAGTAAACGAATGCAGTGGCATGCCTGAAGTAAATTTCATCATTGATAATTTGTTTCTTAATAGCTTTTTCTGTTAATCAGTATTCTCACAATAATAAAAAACCCCAGTCATTTTCTTTGTGGTCAAAGCTCTTGAGTTTTTTTCTCTTTTGAAACCTTGTTGAAAAATGTATTCTCCTTCCTCTCTCCTTATTTCTCCACATAATTTTCAAAGCAAAAATTAGAATGCAAGTGGAAAGACAGTCTGAGAAGCAGCACTTGTCCAATCAAGACCATTTTTTAAAATCTCCTCAAAACTAAAATTTTTGAACCAATATATGTTTGCATATTGATAACCAATTGAATATATTAATCTTATTTCCCTTCACTCAAAACTGAGACATTGCATTACAAGATTTAAAAATCATCCCTTTATTAATTAGACCAGAGAAAAATGGTTCAAGCTGTAAAGATTCCTGAAAGGAAAATTAATCGGGTTTTAAATTATTCTTCAAGCTTCTTATGTACATGGTGCTGTGCAAAAATATTTACAGTACTTTTCAACTTAGAAATCATTCTTCACAGTCAAACCCTTACACAATTCTCCATGCTGTTGCCTATTAGTCTCTTTTCTCCTGAATAAAGCATGAATTATGCTTTTCAAAATAGATTTGTAAGCCCATAACCAAGACTGCAAATATTTTTGCAAAGCACCATGTACATAAGAAGCTTGAAGAATAATTTAAAACCCAGTTAATTTTCCTTTCAGGAATCATTACAGCTTGAACCATTTTTCTGTGGTCTAATTAATAAAGGAATTATTGAAATAAATTGAAAGGCAAAGTGGGAAGAATAAGAGTCTTTGGGTACCTTTCTTTTTGTCTTCCATAAAGAGTAGTTGATACTAAAACATGCAAGCAGGCTTCCCAACTCAAACCAAAGGTAACTACGTAACCTGTCTTCTGATAAGCACAAGGCAAAAATACATGGTCATTTCCAAAGTTCTCTCTCTGCAACCAGTAATTTTTAGTTCAGGGATTTCCTGAGCCAAAAGAAATTCTTTTTGTAGAGAAAAGGTGTTTGATGTTCACAGTTCCTCCTCAAATATGAACTATGATAACATTCCAGCATGCATTCTTTCTTCCCACCACGCACACGGAAAGAAGGACCTTAATAAACAGTTCTCACACTCTGAAAAACACACTCCCATGCTAGAGAGAAGTCTCAGATTGCCTCACAGGCTAACTGCATCCAGAAGGACACAAAATCCATTTTCTCAGAACTGCCTGCCTTACACAGACACAGCTGAAAGAGAGAGGGCAGGCTGGGAAGTAGGTGACACAGTTTGGAAAGCAACCACGGGCAGAAGTGATCCCCCACTTGGCCAACCTGGAGCTTTTCAAGCCTTAATACTGTGACTGACTGACAGCTGCTCCAGACTTTGTGCTGAGCTGGTAGCAGAGCTCAGAGCTGGTACAAGGCAGTAGCTGTATGAAAATAGTTCCAGGCACAAGGATGTCCCAAGCTAGAAAAGCATTTAAATACAATAGGAAATATTGTCCTGGAGCAGGACTTTTGCTGTCAACTTCCATAATGTGCATTGCTATCTGTACAGTAACATTTCTTAGACAAAAGTACTCCCCACTTTCTGGCCTAACATACTGAGTGATATTGTGTGTTTCCGTATGGACCTTCTCCCTTCTGTCCTCGCAGTCCCTCAGAAAGGAAAAAGTCACCTCTCTCAGAGTGTCACAGCTCTTAGTCCATGACACACAGCCAGATTCTTTCAAACAGAATCTGACAAACTCTGTAAGGTGTTTTCTGCTCTAATATTTTCTAGCAGCTTTTACAACAGTGCTATCTCTAAATCTCAACATATGCCTTACACAGGGACCTTTACTGGTAAAATGTCTTAATGTAAAATAGACCCTCCAGAGCTCAGAGGTCTAAAGTCAGGGCCACACACTGGTGAGTCAATGTGCCCTTCCACTCCTTCGAAGGACTGCAAGTTGATAGGACTGACAGCTATGTCCTGACATATGCTTTAGTGTGTGGGTTATCTGTATTCTTAGATAGATTTATAAATATCACAGTGCCTTTCTGGAAAGGGACATATGACAGTACAGCTCACTACAGAATTGTTGCCAAGGAACAGACCTGCTCAGAGGAAAATTTAGATCACTTGAATTTCACAAGGTGTTCTATAGAACTAAACTACAGGATATATTCCCCCCTTATTTAAACATCATTTGGAGAAATACACACCTAACGTTCTTCTAATCAGAATTTCCTAGATTTCTTACTTATAATTACAGAATTATTCAGCCCATCTGAACCAAAACACAAAGCAAATTATAAAAGGACAATGAAAAATACACTAATAAACTAATAAACGGTGAATGCTTTGGGATAAATAAATCCATTTTAAATATTTCTTGGCTAAAGCAATCATGTGGTTTGTGCAAAAGAGATGCAATTAAATTGTAACCAGTGTGATGCACATTACATATGTACCTCCCTGGGCTATGGTCTTGGCATACTGTCATTTCCACTGAATGTAGAAAAAGGAGCAATGAAGCATTTCTACATAAAGAAGCCCCAGACCCGAAGGATGAAATTATTTTTCTCTTTCCCTTGAAGTTCTTCCACTATGATCTGTGCTAGCCCTGGTTTGAACAGTGGTTGGATTAGTTAACCTCCAGAGGTTCCTTGCAGCTTCCTTTACTTCACAACTCTGTATTTCATAACCTGCGCTGAAAAATTATACACCTGTGAGTCTTCAGCAGCAGCATGAGATAATTAGATAAGTAAATAAGTGAAAACAAAAAGACTAATTTGGGGAGCTCATTGGTTCTAGCATCGAAGGAAAGTTTACATTGGGGCAAGTTTTTTTAAGCCAAATAGGATCATGTGAATTCACGATGGCACCGTCTAGGTTAGAAGAGGATTTCGGTCATCTGTAAGGAAGCTTCTGACCTGAAATTATTTACTGGAGGGGGTTGTGGGTGGAGAAGTGGGTGTTAAATGATGTAAATGAGAATTTTTGGAGCTGCTAAACAGAAGAATAAAACCTATATCCTTCCCCTAAGATTCCAAAGAGGAAACATTAAAGCTAATGTGCTTCTTCATGAGCTGCTTCTCACTCACCAATAAAACATTGCATTTCATTGCTGATGGGGCATTTAATCAAAACCACCTTTTATTGTTTTCTTTAAATAGTAATTTCCACAGTAGGAATTTAATTACTATGTGAACCTGTGTGTTCAGGCACTTAAGAATGAGCTAAACAGTCACACAAGCCCACATAGCAGTGGAGGATTTTTCCCAGCCTCCTCTCCACTGACACCCAAAAAAGAAAAAAATTCATCAGAAAGTTCTCTTTGATCCCTAGTGTAGGAGGACATCTTTGTCTCACAGTGCCATCATATGACATATACTGAATGGATTGGGTGATACTTTAACAAGGATAAATGACACATGCTCAAAATATTTAAGGGAACAAAAACATTTGTATGAAAAAAAAAATTGGCCTAAGCATTTTAACCTTAAGCATCAACCTTCAATACTTTTGCTAATTTAATCATTTAAGGTAAATTTCACCTAATTGCAACCACCTAAAAGTTAGCCAGCTCATTTAAGCTAGATTTCTAGACTCCTGCTAAACACAAGGTAAATAATCTCAGGGCTGCAATACTTCACATTCTAAAATTGGCACACAGGAGAGGCTGAATCAGTCACTCCTGAAGCTGTCTAACTCTCCTGGTGGAACAGAGAGGGACATTTTATGGTAAGTTTAACCTGGACACCTCATAAACAGCTAAAGAAAGGTGAGATGAATACAGCTCCCAGCCTGGCAAAGCTGACACACTTTTAACTTGCCTTAAAATTGCCTACACTCTTGTGCATAAATCATCAAAAATACTGCTGTTGATGGATAGGACCCCATCAGGAGATCATTCTATTTGTAGAACTGCAGAAATTTCTTCAGGTGTTTTAATGCAATGGTCTTTGAATCTAGCCTGCAATCTTTGAAACTGTAAAATGAAATGACCTTTCAATGGCAGAGTCATGCTTCATCTTTTGACCATAGTACAAGTTCTTATCCATAGATCAAAGTCAGATTGATCTGTTTTGGGAAGAGCTTGGAACCAATCCACAAGGATCATAGCAGCTTTTAAATATAATCACTGATCTATAATAACCTTACAGTTTTACTCCTAGAAGCAACCTTATCTAGTCTCTATGATAATGATGTATCAGAGTCTTCCCACTATTAATGAAACCTAAATTGTGGCTGGTGTCCTTTAAACCTCTGCCATGGCAAGGTATTTTAATACTTTTTGCACAAAGAGGAGATACATTTTAAGGGTATAGTTTCCCCTGGATCCCCCAGCTTATTGCAATCAGCACCCAGGCAGACATAACCAAGATAAAAAATTATGAATCTCCCTGTTCCATATGAACACTGTAGACATGACAAAAAAAAAATCAGTGGGTCAGGTTTTGAAAATGTACCTGTTCTTAAGGTGGGAAAAGCAGAGAGACTACTTCCTTCAGCACTTCTCTGTCTGACAAACAATATATCAAATGAAATTGTTCAAGAAATGATTGGATGTGGCACCTAGTGCTATGGTCTAGCTGACAAGGTGGTGATCAGTCAAAGGTTGGTTGGACTCAACAATCCAAGAGGTCTTTTCCAACATAAATGGTTCTGTGTGATTCTGAGACATAGACAAATACATGAAACAAGTCAATATATGCCCTCTTTTGAAACAGTAAACCAAGGAGTGACCACATGAAAAATAAAAGGCTAAGAAAACTCCAAGCTGTGTATAAAGAATGCTTAGAATTGCAGGCTGTAATAGCTAAAAAATAGTTTGCTTCCTTGTGAAGAAACTTAGGGCACTGCTACCATCATAGAGACTTGATTAGTAAATGTGCAACATAACAAACTTTTCTCATGCTCAAATAAAGGATAAATTAGCTTGTAAAGTAAAGTTTCTCTGTGATGGCTATATAGAGATATACGGATCCTTTATACCTTGTAGGATCCAATGTTTGAACAGCTCACTGTATTAGATAANGCACCTAGTGCTATGGTCTAGCTGACAAGGTGGTGATCAGTCAAAGGTTGGTTGGACTCAACAATCCAAGAGGTCTTTTCCAACATAAATGGTTCTGTGTGATTCTGAGACATAGACAAATACATGAAACAAGTCAATATATGCCCTCTTTTGAAACAGTAAACCAAGGAGTGACCACATGAAAAATAAAAGGCTAAGAAAACTCCAAGCTGTGTATAAAGAATGCTTAGAATTGCAGGCTGTAATAGCTAAAAAATAGTTTGCTTCCTTGTGAAGAAACTTAGGGCACTGCTACCATCATAGAGACTTGATTAGTAAATGTGCAACATAACAAACTTTTCTCATGCTCAAATAAAGGATAAATTAGCTTGTAAAGTAAAGTTTCTCTGTGATGGCTATATAGAGATATACGGATCCTTTATACCTTGTAGGATCCAATGTTTGAACAGCTCACTGTATTAGATAACCCTTGAACACCTCAGTCTAAAATGATAATGCTGCTGGGTTGCTTTGCTTGTTCACCAGTTTGTTTTTAAGAGCTGCAATTTCTGTGGACTGAACACAAGACAATGTAAGATGACAACAATGATTTTTGCAGAATTTACCCAACTCTTATGCCAGGAGCAAGTCTCCACAGCTGGCAGCAGGGATTGAATACAAAGGGAAATGAGGCTCTGTGACTGCATGGATCCTACAAACAAGAGACTAGAAGGCTTCATCTTGCCTGTAATTGGGAAGGGGTTTATTAATACTCCTTATCAGCCTTTGTACTTTACCCTCACAGAGCTGCAGATCTTTGCAGGGCAAGTGAATTTCCTCCTCAGTTAGTTCAAAATACACATTCACATAAAATGGTTTTTCAGAAGTCTTTCAGACAGGCAAATCCACACAGTTGAGAATAACCTCATACAACAAAGGGAATTAGCACAAAGAGAAAAGCAGGTGGTTTGCACTGAACTGAGGATTTTAGCAAATTATCTAAGCATTTAGTGAGTCTCCTGATTCCTGTATAGACAATACTTCAGCAAGTCAATCAAACGTTCTTGACACCACAAAATAAATCATAACAAAAGCTAGGATTAGAACTCAGAGAGTCTTCTGTACAGCTGTGTTAATTTCAGAGAAAATCTAGGTTAAAAAAAAGGAAATTTGTAAATAAAAATGGTTAATGAAATGAATGAAAAATCATTCTGTAACTCATAAAAAATGTAGCATTTTCTATTCTTAGATTTAGGGTGGAAATCTACATGCAATATCTGATTGTTATTGAACATCAGACGTACCATGACTAAAAATGAGATACTATTTCACCGTTTGTTTAAATGGCTTCAGAGAAAATTGTTAACTGCACTAAAGTTTTAAGAAGATGATTCAGGATAAGTTTTAATGTTCTGGTGTTTTCATGGCTAGAAGGATTCTGATCTCATTTTCAAAAACTTAGCAAAGGAAGGCCTGTTGATGTCAAGAATACGACAAAATCCAAACAGAGATGAATTGCTCTCAGATGAAGGTGAATCACTTATGGGGAGGAAAGATTTCAATGTTCAGTCTAATGACTTTCCTTCATTTCATTCAGTGATCTCTCCCACTGTCTTACACTCATCCATCTCCCAGAGACACACTGACAAAAGAACAAAACATGGCAACACATACAGCTGGTTTTGGCTTGTAAATTCTGTAAAAATTAGCAATCTTAATCCATGTATTATAATAATTCCTTTTATGTAGGTTATGCATTGCAATTGCAAAAATTCAAATGTTAATATGCTTAGTCAAGATTATCTCTGCCCATCTTCACCAGCTTTTATCAACTAATTTTATATCTCTATAACCCAAAAATATATAGACAAAAATTAAAGCATACTTATGCTATTATTTGTGTGAGTAAGACCAAAAAAGAAAGCCAGAGACTTTAAATCTCAATTATCCTTGCATATCCTTTTGAAAATGAAACCCTAATTTAGTTTGGGAGGCAGTAGAAGATGATAGCATGGCATAACTATACTGTCCCACTGCTCTCCAGCCAACCTTTAACGACACTAATTGGGTGTGTTTGGCTGCTGAGGGGCACAGACACCCAGCCCTGGGTTTTGCTTATCCAGCATTCTTATTGCTTGCTTTTTTCCTGCTGTTGCTCCTATCTGATTATGTTTTATTTGAAACTTTTCCAGTCAAATTCATCAACCTAGAAGTGGGCAAAGAATCTTGGTGCAACCTTTGCTGACAAGTCCTTTAGTTCTTAGTCCCGTTCTTTACTCCTTTCCTCCCCAAAGCATGCAAGATGTGTTTTCATGAAAATATTCCCTTTATTTTCTGGTGCTTTGTTTTTTATCAGCATGTCTCTGAGAGGAAGATGAGTGTGAAGATTAAATCATGACAATTTGACAATTCTTATTTGTATTTAGCTTGAGTTGAAGTTGTGGACAAATGAAATAAAGTAGATGAAATCTCACTCATACTTTTGTGTAATAAATAAAATTCAGCATAACTTATTTTTATTTACTGTGGTTTTTAATGATCTGCAATAAACAACACACAATGCAAATCAACAGATCACCCAAACTGAATGCATCTAGAAATATGCTCTGAACTAAAAATACACAATTCAAATGAGAAAGCTGGGAAATTCTGAGTGAAGACCAAAATGAACTTGAGATAGCATGCAATCTGGCCACATGAGAAAAGTAATTTGGGGTTATGAACATCATCTGACACCTATAGTTCCTTCCTACAGAATTCTAGTCAACCTCACAAAGCTTTATTAATTTAAATCCTAGGCACTGTCAACATGTGTGATTTCTGAAAAGATCAAGAATCTCTTCAGAAAGGATTCAACTAGAGGGAAACTAAATATCTGTAGATACTCACAGCTTGGCTAATTATTACTCAATAGGGGAAGCATAATAATCATCTACAAATAAGTGCAAGATGTTAATATCAAAGAGGGACATATGGGGACACTACTAGAAATAATACAATTTAATGAAGACATAGGTAAATATCCAGCTTCTCTAGGCCTAAACAGGCTATACTGTAGTGACAGTGACAGGTTCCTGAGGTAAGTGTGCTAAGCTACATAATTTCATTATGGCACTATTGAAACACTGGAAAACATATTATGAGGATGTTGACAGGAAGATGGACAGGAAGCATTAACATATGTGTGTCTTTTTAAACTCTAACATCATACTGCATCGAAGGACAACTAATTAAAAAGTGGTGTTACATCTGAAGGTTTCAAATGACTGCTGCAAAGTCTGTTTTCCTGTCATCCTTAAGAACAGATGGGGTGGGACAAATACTTTTTAATGTCCTGAAACCACTTAAAGAAACAGAATTTTGAACTTCAGTTCTAAATTAAGTTTACCTTGTTTCACATTGGTTTTAGAATTTCACTGAAACTAAAAAAATGAAGAGTACAGCAGCTGTGTTGAAGCAATTTTACTTACACTATACACTCAGATTTAAAACTTTTTTTTGTAATAATCACATGATAATCAATGTCAACAACATACTTTGCAGTATCAAGCACATACCATGTGTAGCAAAACAGTGTAAGCTTGACAGAAAACATAAGTTCTTAGACAGCCATCCTTTTGTGATGGACAGTCAGTTCTGTTAACACACTGCAGTCATACCTAGTCATGTTATTTTGGCATTGGTCTGTTCCTCATCACAGATGATCACAGCTAAGCTTCCTGTGGGTAATTATCAAAACAAACCCTTTCACAGGAAATACTCAGGCAGTTGTACATTCAGCCTCCATGACAGAATGACAGAAAGAATCACCTCCCAAAGGTCAATAACCTCCAAAGTACAACAGAGCTGCATTCCACACAATTTTGAGGCACATGCCCCAACTGTCCCTATTTACTCCACATTGCTTCACTTCACAAAGTGGTTTGTTCTGCATGAACCAGAACCCAGAATTAGAGGAAATTTAAGGCAGTAGCTCTTCTCAAGATTTACACCAAAGTCAAGACAAACTCTTATGGGCATATCAGGATGGAAATCAACATTTGATCTTTCAGATCTGTGGAGGCATTTAGAAGGGTAGAGGCTCTTAGTATGAGGAAAAAAATCAGTCCAAGTAAAAATCTCAAAACACAGTAACTACAGATGCAAGGGCCTCAGCACAAACTCCATCCATCCACCAATCCTTTTCTGTTGCACTGACCTACTTGAAGAGCTGGTACGCTTATGAGTGACAGGGGCAACACCAAAGCTAACTATGTTACATTGGCCTTTCAAACCTGTGATTGTGGTTGCTAAAACTCTAATCAGTGACTGACATTCTATAACAATAAATACATTACCAAATAAAAAAAAGTTATGGCTCTATTAGGAATGTTCAGGACTGAAATGTAAAATGAAAACAAAGCCATCTTTAATTAGAGTGGTAAGGCTCATGAAATTAAGAGATTCACTTACATAAAAATGCTGGAGATGATCCTTGAATGAAATTAGTCAAAACATATTTAAGATTTCTCATTGCAAAAGTATTTTAATTCCAGAAGCTTCCCACACTAGGGGTTTTGCTTCATACACTCCTAAGCTGTAGCATGTTAAATTCCAATTACTTCACAAAAGGTAGGCAGTGTGTGTACAAAAGATACTTGCAACAAAGACAGCATTATGGTGTGTCTCAAAGCTCATTATAAAGCAGCTACTACAGTGGACTGTGACTGATAAATCACCACAATTTTTCTTCATTTAGTGTTACTTAGAAATTGATCTTGGTTTGTAAGCAAATTCAGAGAATCCTAATTTACTTCTAGTAATCCCCATGGGAAAAATGAATAATGTTCAAACTGCATGTTCCACAGACACAATTCCCTATTGTAGAATTGTGGGAAGAGTAATGAAAACTCTTTTCCTTTTCTCTGAAATAAATTAATTATTTTCTATAAAAATAAATAGGAGTTTTCTTCAAATCAGCAACCATCCAAATTCACACAACTGAACTCAATATGCAAATTTGACCAAACAGAAGCAGATCTTCTCCTTTAAAGTGTGCATTTTATTAATGTATGTCTATATCATAGAACAGTGTATCTCAAAAGGCATGCAGATTTTTTACAGATTGTGCTTATGTGTGAAGAACCTGCTAACAAGGAAGTACACTTTCACATTAATCATGAGGAAATGTTGCCAAACAAACTCAAGTCCTTTGTATCTCTAATTTCTGCCACACTGAGAAAGGCTATTTTTAAATTTGAAATACCTTTAAAGCTATTACCTGCACTGTACATTTCAGACTCCAAGCTGTGTGAAGATAAGCTTGTTCAGATCTGACCCAAAACAGCCATAGAAACACAGCACTGCTTCTGGGTCAGCCCAAGGAGCCACAAGGAGGACTGTCCTGACACAAACCATGGCAGTGCTCAGCACCCGTAAAACATTGTCAGAACATGACAAATGAAGAGTAATAACTTTCCAGCCTTCCTTGCTTCCACCAGCTCTGAGTCTTCTGAGGTAAAAATACATCAACTTCTCGTTAGTTCCATGTTCTGCAATGCCCTCACTGGTTTGTTATGGCTGCTCCAAGTAACTGGGGCAAACCTGAACAGGTCACTCTGATATTTGCCTCTCCCTTAGTTCTAGCATTCTTCTGGTCATCTTTGCAGCAGATTTTTCAAAGCTATGCATTGAGTGGATTCCTCAAATGTTCATGGGACTGAGGGGAGGCTTTATTGTAACCTTCAAGCACTTAGCTGACAGCAGTACCTTTCTCCTTGATCTGTCTTCCTGGCTGTAAGTACAAGGTGACAATAAACCTGACCTCTAACCTCACAGTAAGAGTCCCTTTTTCCCTCTACATATCCTTGACTTTATTTAAGTGAAGTAATTCATTACACAATTAGCATACAATGAATTTTGAAATATTTTTCATAAGAATGGAATCAGTTCTGCTCAGCCTGGAGACATCTGGAAACCTTCCCCAAAAATGATTTCTGAAAGTAACAGTTTGGAAAATGTGCCATTTCTGTGGAGGTCACAAGTGGTGCTTCTGACGTCACCTCATGCAGTCCTAGAGAGTCTAAAACAGAAGGTAGCATGGAAGCACATGATTTAGCTCATTGCTTTTCCACCCAGTTAGCCCTGTGCTGACACCCACAGCTGACAGCATGCTGCAGCAGATCCAGATTACACACAGAGCAGTCTTCAAACCTTGTTAGTGAACTCTCATGGACTCAAAAGATGCCTGAAAAAGCATTTGGGTCAAAGGCAGTGTGGGACAGCAGAGGGCAATGCAAGCTGGTGAGCAGACAGTATGCTGTGGGATGCTTAGGATGCCTGGGTTTAACGAGAACAGCAATTGGGAAGGGAAGAGGGACCTGTGGCAGTTAATGGTGTGACACCAGATAAAGCACAGGCCTCCTCCAAGGCACTCATGGGAAGGACTATACATATGTATCCATACTAAGCCATGGTGATTTTAAATGCTGTAGCTACCAAATCCTTAAGACCATAACCAACATGCCTGAGCATAACCATATGGAGTAAAAGAGAATCTCACTCATAGAAAAAGAAAAAATTCAAGGCTAGAAGAGAGGAATGAGAGAAGAGGAGTGTGGAGCAAGGGGACCAATGAAAGTTAAGTTTGGGAATGCTAAGCCCATAGTGAAACATGGCAGCAATGGAAAAAGATGCACATCTGTTTTTCATGTACTAATAAGAATACCAGATGTGTCACAGTATCCATGGGAAAACTCTAATTCCTCTAGTAGAACTGTGTTATAAAAGTCTCAACTCCTGTTAATCCAAACTAATGGGAGAACACAAGTCACGTTGTTGTTTTGGAACCTTGTCCAACTAAATTGTCAATAAGCTCAGGAAGTAGTTGCATCTGGATTATTCACAACATTGTCATGACACTCTAAGACACATCAGGAGATGGGCTTAGAAATGTTTGTAAACAGAGTGAATTCCAATGAATGTTTTACATAGATGGCAACCCCCTGCCCCCCCCACATTCCCATATGCATAGACACAAATCCAGCTGAGGAAGCCACAATTCCAGTTAAGATTTGCTCTTTGCTAGTGTTCCTGGAAAGGAAGCAACAGAAAAACTGGCATCACAGACCTCTCAGAAATTTCCACAAAATTCAGTGCTTTCTACAGCCTGCAAACCTGCTACTCAGTTCTTATGCACCCAGATTTGCTGTTCACAGGTGGTTTTCCTATTGGCTTTTTGCTCCTTTTCCATTTTTGTGGGGGAAGGAGGGAATGTATATAGAGAAGAACTTCCAGGAATCCACCAGGGTTCCATATCACTTTCCAGTCTTTAGAAACCCAAACTAAAATCAGTCATCTGGTGCAATTTGGTCATAGCTCCATAGGTATTTATAACCTAATTTTTTGGAGTTCAGATGCCCACTAAATATACATGAGAATCTAAACCATCTGTTTATTTCGCACTTTAATTTCTCGGAAAAAAATTTTGATTCTTCTTGCAAAACATTGTTGAAAGCTTAGATTTCATTTTAATATTAGTTTTATGTGGGCTGTGCAACAATGATTCTTGCTGTTAGCGTTAGCAAGAAAAACATTCAGTTTTGTACACATTGCATTTTTAAAACATCTTTTCTGAGAAACAAAACTGAAATGACAAAACAATGACAGGCCCAAGAACAGCCATTATCCTATCTGGGGCTTAATGGTACTCCCTCATATGAAGTGTGGGATGTTCACCTTTCTCTAATGTAAGTTGTGGAGGCTAAGCTTGGTTTTCCTCACTCCCCTTAAACACTGGCTGCTCTTAACAACTTTTTGTCTTACCAGAAATGCCATCCTATTCTATTAAAAAAACCATAAAAATCATTGTGTGTTACAGTAAAGCTTGGTTTAATACAAGCAAAATATTTAACCAAAAACAAATACAAAAAGAAATCTCAGGTGGCTCTTCTTAGAGAACTGACAAAACCAGCAACAAGCACGACATGCACCTGACTGACACTTTTAAGTGAAGGGCAGTGGAGCCCTACGCTGCCACTATCCAGGATGCACTGCTTAGCCTCACTGGAAACCAGACTGCAAACTCTGAACTGTCTCAAAGATTGGAGTTTGTAGAGTGTGGCTCCCTAAAGACAGAACTGGAGAGACAGTTCCTACAAGGAGAACAGCCTTTCTCTATTCTGCAAAAGGTACATTTGCAAACAATCACTTTGATTCTGAATGGCTGCTCGCTTCTTTTTAGTCATCAACAATCAGGCTAAAAACCTTACTCAATGTGTTCACAAGGGAACAGATCTTTGCAAAATTAATCTCATCTCCTGTAAACAATAGCCTTCGTGTGTGAACAAGAGTAGGCTTTATTATGTAGCTATTTGCCATTCATTCTCATGCCTCAAAAGCTTTTCTTCTGTCCAGAGAGCAAGAACATCGCATAATTTAGGTAACCAGTACACACAATGCAACAAATGGCAAACATCAAGGAAGAGCTCATGAAAAACAAAAAGGCTAAAAATTCTTTGGCAAATGCTCAAAAGCAGTGAAGCTCTGAGAACAGAAGAAGAATGTTATAGTGTCCTCAATATTTTTCTGACTAGCAATTTCATAAGCTTCCTGTGAGTCTATTGAGGAGGAAATGGCCATGTATAAACAAACCATGAGGACACGGTCCAGTGGTGTACTTGGCAGTGTGGGGGTAATGGTTGGACTTGATGATCTTAAAGGTCTTTCCCTGCCTAAATGTTTCCATAATTCTATGATTCTATTCTATAAAAATCTGTAGGGTAACCACACTGAAATAGATACCATGATCTCAGTCATAGCAGGCAGAATTTTTGTTGCTTTTGTTATCTGAGCTATCCAAGCTATTAAATATGTCATTCCTTTAGAAAAAGGAGTTGACATTTAGCTGCAGAGATCTGTGACTAGGAACAGGCAATAAATTAGATAAGAATGTAAGAACAAATGTACCGAATCAGACCAAAAGACCATCTAGTCCAGTACTGTGGCCTTGGAAGCAGACATAACAGAGAGCCCAGTATGCAATGGAGAGTACCCTGGAGACAAATGGGGTTAAATGAAGGACTCATTGAAGCCTTTGAAGAGTTTTTTCTAGTTATGATAGAGAAAATGTTCCAGGGAGTGCCAAACAGAATGCAATCATGCTTTGTTCTCATCAAAGCTTAAGAAAAGTGAGACTGTAAATTTGAACATCAAATAGCTGCCTAAGAGATGTGAAGTTTTGTGATGAACACATACTGAAATAAAGCCCCTAAGTTTGAACTCCATGTCATCTTGAATTTTTACCTTTGAAAAAGTCATTATTCACAGTGAAAAGAAGACTGATATTTTTGAGTTAGAAATAATGAAACTGTCTTCATCCTATAAAAATACCTTGTCCATGCTAAAATTAGCATGTATTGAAATTAAATTAATTAGTGTTTCAGAGTTTATGTAAGAAAAGGATCACTAATTTTCATGTTGTCTTGGTGAATATAAGCTAAGAATAACCACATTGAGTAAATTCTTGAAGACAAATACACTTGTAATATAGAGAAAAAACTATTCAGTCTTTCTATATTTATATCCCTTTCAGCATCTATAAACTGATGGTCAGAAATGACTGTTTCTCCTCAGAAAACCAAGTCTGAAGTAGGGTAGCTAAATGCAAAAGATGTTTTACTCAAGTAAAAGGACCTAAGTTTAGCTCCCAAACCACTTACATGTACAAATGTGTAACCAGGTTTGAAATTATCTACAAGCACTGGACTGTATTTGCTTAAATAAACAGGCATTTTGGTCAAAACCACATCTGAATAATGAAGTTGTTCTCTAAGTTCAAGCAACCAGTGTGCTGTGAGATGATCACATTTTCAAAGCATTATAAGGAAGGTGCAGTAACCAAGTAGAAAAGATGACCTATACAACCAGGTCTGTAAACTGGGAAAGATAAAAAAACATACACAAATGCAAACTGAAAACATAGATTAATAAAAGATCACAGTCCTATAACCAGAGACTATAAATACACCTTTTTGAGTGTACTATCTACTTTGAAGTTTGGAGTGTGTAGTGGTTTTCATTGTCCTACTTGAGATGCACCCCAGATGCCTGATTTTCAGACCACAAAGCTCAGTTATTTTCTGGCTATCCTAACACCTTGAGATCATAGCATTTATTTAAAAAAAAAAAAAAAAACAAAACACACAGAAACACTTATTGGAATAACAGGGAAATATGTGTGTCATTTCATATTATATATTTGTTGTCACTGTCATAGATCAGTCAAGAAAAAGAAAAGACTTCTTCTAGTTAAAGTTTTTTAACAGTCTGTTTCTTTTAAGTAAATTATATTTATGTTCCCAAAGGAAACAATAACTCTAATTCTGCAAAGTGTTGCTTGTGGCTACAGAGTGGGCGCCACTATGCAGAAATGACAGTAGTAAAACAGTAACAAGAGCAGCTAGTCCCTTTCCCAAAGAACTGCATGGCAAAAAAATCTCCCTATTTTTAGGATTCATTTTCTTCTGCTAAAGGTTTTTACTCACATTTTTCATCCATTTTTTAAAATGCAGCACAAATGGACCTACTACAAAGTAAGTTGTCACAGAAAGAAAAACGTATTCTACAGAGAAATGGTAGAAAACATAAATTTTCAGAACAGCACATAGGGATTTAATTACTCCCTTTCCATTAAAATGTTTCTAAGTGGTGTCACTGCTTCTACAGAAAAGTAGAAGAGCACTGTGCCCAGTGCTGGCCCCAGTGCTCAGGAAAGACACAGACAAATTGGAGTGTCCAAAGAAAAGACATGAAGATGATCATGGGGCTGCAGAACCTGCCCTGTGAGGGAAGCCTGAAGGAGATAAGCCTTTTCTAAGGGAGGAAACTCACCACAGTATCCCAGTATTTAGAAGAAAGCTACAAACAAGACAGAAAGTCTCAGAAAACCCATGGACATGACAAGGGGTGACAGGTACAACTTGCACCAGGAGAGGTTTCATCTCAACATAAGAAAGAAATCTTTTACAGTGAGAATAATCAATCACTGGAACAACATCCCTAGGGATGTGGTGAAGTCCCCATCAGTGGAGGTGTTCAAGCTGCCTTTGGGCAGGATGCTCAATAATGTCACCTGGGCACAAAAAGTTGGACCAGCTGATCCTCTGAGATTCTTTCCAACCTCAAAGGTTGTTCTCTGATTTTGTGACTTTTGATAACTTTGTTCTAATCAGTTTTTGTCATTTTAGATATAATGGTGAAATAATTTTAAATGATGGTGAAAGCTTTAACCAGTACTTAGCTAACTGTCAAGAATTATCTTATTCATCCAGGAAAACTATATCTCAGCTAGAAATTTCCAGGGCCTTTTGCTTAAAGGCATGGAAATTTTGCAGAAGGGAAAAATGGGATCTCAGAAATACTATTCTTCCCATCTTCCTTCTCAGGGTTGATTCTTTTTACCGGAAGGAAGCTCCAAAGTGAGACAAAAATCAGGTCTTCCTTCAGGAAAATGATCACTTCCAACCCTCCAAGTTTTGCCTTGTACATTCTAATCCACTTTTCTTTATACCACTTTCCCCTGTCTTTTTATTGATGCAATCAAAAAGGTCACATGGTAAGATGAACATTCTCAAATTATTTGTGTCTTGTTTTCTCTCCTCCTCCATTTAAAATTAATGGTTTTGCCTGTCCTGTCCTGTCCTGTCCTNAATATAAATATGGAGATTGTTCTGCTAAAAAAAGAGTTCAGATTATTCAACATAAAGTCTCTGAAGAGGATTATTTGCATTGAATTACTTTTACCCTAGTTTAGATTTAAAACAGGTATTTGAATAGAAAAGGGTGTTGCAACTTCCTCTGAAGTATTGGCATTTTTTCCAAAATACTCTATGCCTCATATGAAAGGAAGCTGAAATACCATGAAACATTTAGTTTATGGATTTATTTATGACAGGAAATGCATTCTTCCTTAGGGAACTAAACTATTCTGAAACCGTTGAACAATGTTGCTGAACTTGTCAGCTTCAAACAGAAGGCCAAGTATAATCCTCCAGCATCCACCCCCCATCTGAACTGTTCACTCAAATATAGCACAGTGTAATGACTCACTGTTTAGCTCAGAATAATGACAACAGCTATGCCACAGAGTTTTTTAACTGGTGCTTAAAACTGCAGACTTTGACTTTTCTTCTCTGAACTGTGCATGTTGGAGAGAATGGGGGAAGGCAAGTAGCAAACTGCCATTAACAAATGCACTTTCTTCTTCTTCTTAAACTTGCAGAGCAGATGCTGGCAGCTGCTTCTAAAAATGCTGTAATTGTGGATGCCAGAGCATTGAGCCAGATCTGCATAAAGGTTAACCCTTCTACAGTTACCCAGTGGGCTGAGAAAGACACTGATCTCCATGAGACAACCCACAGGCAGCTCCTCTGGGACTCAATGCAAGACTCTGCTTGCAATCCAGGATCAGGAAAGAGAAGGACAACTGAGGTGCTCTTCCTTGCAACATGACAAGCTTTGCATCTTTCCTCCAGTGAGCATAATCCTCACAGAAAAAATTATATTGAAGGGACAAGAGAACTAATAGGTTGTGGAGAGGAGAACTATGCCCTTCAAATGTGTAGTGGAAGACATACAGTATAAAACACTGCAGGCAGCTCAGCTCTATTTCTGTTTGCCTTTTGTATTTCCAGGTGCACCTTATCCACAACTATTCAAGCAGCAGCAGAAAAGGGAGAGGGGAGAAGGAGTAGATGGGATGAGGCCCTTTCTTGGACTTTTTCTCCAGACTGCATCTGGATGAAAGCAGAAGGAGCTATGTTAGCCCCATCACCTAGCCCATGGATGCCCAAGCTGTGTTATCCAGGAGGATGTGTTACTGTGCACACGGGAAGGCTGCTGCAGGTATAACACCATCTCTTTCTTCTACAGAAGGGTCAGACCAAAGGACAAATTGCTATAACTAAAACATACAATTTGTGGTACACTGTGACTCCAGATATAGCAAACCATCTGGTTGAGGTGACTAAACTGTTGGGAAGCTTTGGAAGAGAGACAGAAATGGGGTATCAGCGATTTAATGGTAGTTCCGAAACAACGATATTGTCCAGTTTAAAAAAGGCAATGTACATAACTGAGATTACAATAGTAAATAAATATCACCTGGACAGAATAGGCTTCCTTACTTTCAAGCAGGTCAGCTTGGCCACTGAGGGGAAAGGCAGATGCTGTAACAATGCAGCACAGGGCAGCAGCTGCCTGACAGCATCTCAGCAGCTGGAAACACAGACACTGAGGTAGCAACCACTTCTACAGCTTCACAGGGCATGGCATTTTCATCTCTGCATCTCCTTCTGAGGCCTCTGGGACCACCTGTGCCTATTAACCCAGTGAGGCAGCAATTCAAACCTAGCATTTTCTGGTCATGCTTACTGCATAAAAGCCAATCAAGCACATTTTTATGCATAGTCTGTGCTTGTTTCTCAGTGTATTACTGCTTATCTTCTGTGAGTCCTTGTAGGTTTGTGTATTTCCGTATCACTACTTTTTTCAATTTTTGTGTAATGTTTTTCATCTCTCCTCCATCTCAGGAGATCAGAAAAAATACTCTTGTAGTATAGTGGAAATCTGACTTTTTAATTTTTATATGACAGGAAGACATACCAATAGAAGAAGAGAACATACATTTAGGACTTAAGAGAAATAACATTTTGGCACTCAGCTACCCTGGATTCCGTAGCCCAATTCTTTAAATATTCATGAATTATTTCAAATTATATGGATTTATATCTCTGTTATACACAAACATACATATTATATATAAACATATAACATCATTGTACATGGTGCTGTTCTAACTTTAGATTTTTGTCCATTCTTCCCTTCATAAAGATGCAACAGTATCAACCTTCTGAAATGCTGTATACACCACAGATTTAATTATTTATTTACCTGGAGGGTTGTGTGCCTATTGTTATTATTGCTTACTTTTTGTCTGAATAAAGAGTCAATGTACAATACCCACGACAGAAAATTTCGACTTCAGTATGGGGGTCCTCCAATGACTGTAACAGTCAAAGCCAGAATGTGAAGTTCTGGCAGCTGCAAAAAATGTCTCAACCCAAGCCCAGGGACAAAACAGTATCATAGGATATCTTCCATCCTAGATCAATGAGAGGCCTTTTTCTTCATAAAGAACACAAGTTCAGTGCTTTACTCCCTTTAAAGTTTTGGGGTTTTTTTCCCCCCCAGGTCACTGTCCCAGTAACTATTGTTATTTAGTACTCTGAAGTGAGTTTTGCTCGGTAATTTAACAAAATCTGGTAAATATGCCTGATGATTTGTTTTTTATCCCAAAGTGCTCTCAGCCAAAAACTGTTTTTTATGGAAAATTCCCAACCAGTTGCACTACTAGTGAGACATCTGGAGTATGAGTTGGAGGCGTCTGTGTCTGGAATGAGCGCTGAACCGTGAGAGATGTCACACTGTGACCTTAAAGCTAACCCCACAACCCAGCTGCCTATCCTCTGGCCC
This sequence comes from Notiomystis cincta, assembly GCA_013398075.1. NCBI lineage: Eukaryota > Metazoa > Chordata > Aves > Passeriformes > Notiomystidae > Notiomystis > Notiomystis cincta. The sequence goes on from VZRX01022628.1 coordinate 39,406, forward strand.
CTGCAGAGATCTAAACCTTGACATCCTTGCTGCTTTTCCCTGGGCATGTCCTTATAGCACCTAGTGAAGGAAATGAAAGTATCTGCTCACTGTAAGGCACCAGGACAAAATTACAAGCTGGGTGCAGCCATCACAGCAAGGTTTAGCCTCCCTTAAGGAACAGGAAATATGACTGAATTACAGAGGCGTTTCCATACGCAGCTAAATCTACATACTGTGAGTCACAAAGAGCTGTGAACGTGTAGTAATCACTGTGAACTAATAAACAGTGGGAAAGTTCACGAGGTGCCCTGGGTTTCTACAAGTATTCTTCATCTCTGCCACAGGGACAAGTATAGATGGAATGGCACTTGTGCTTCCTACGTGGCAGAGATGAGATGTCAGAGAACATAAGGCATGAGAGGAGAGAGGCCAGGTCTAATGACAAAACCTCTTCTCAGCTGATCCTCACATTATTAATTAGCTCCCTGTTTTAGGTCTCTCTTTCCCTCAGCAGTTATTTAAAAAAAATATCTTCACAGCTTTCTAGTTTACTCAAGTTGGGCTTACACTGGGTTGCCAGTCCTGGTATCATGCCTCTGCCTGGGCTGGCTGATCTTTATGTTGTGCAGAATCAAGTCCTAGTAGCTTTGAAAATCTACCTTTATCATCTTCTGCAGACTTCACCTAAGAACTGCAATGTGTGCCATCTGAGAGAATGACCAAACCTTTGGGAAACTTCCCTCTTCAGCAGACTAAGTGCCAGTCTAATTTTTCAGACCAAATTCTTACACAAAGCTGCTGCTGTGCACCCACTAGTCATATAAACCCCACTTTGCCTTGTTACTGCAACACAAGCAGTAACACTGTCCTACAGTGGGTATAACATACAACTGTATTTGACAAAGTCCCCTCAAAAGAAAAGAAGTTGCAAATAATGGGTGTGGGTTTAGGTTTTCGAAGATCATTATTAAAATCACACAAAAGGAAGCAGTTGAGTGAAAATGACTGGAGGGCTGAGGAAAGTGAATTTTTCCTTAGAGTAGTCTAACAAAACCTGCAATTTCCCACATGCCTGGGGAAATGTGCTTCAATCAGCTCCTCTCCTTTTGCATTTCCAAAGGCACTGGGCCAAACTGAGGACGTGCAATCATGAATCATCCCAAGCCCAGGGAATCATCATCAGGGTTGACTTTGCCTCACCATCTCTCAAGCATGCTGTCAAGAAAAAGTACCAAGCTTCCCTGGCTTGCAGCTCTGAATGCTCCCCAAAGCTGTTGTGATGTCTAATGCTGGTAAACCTGTGAAAATACAAGCTCTTGAAAGTCTCTCTTAATGCAAAGGCTCCTTTTGTGGAGCTGTTTCTGATTTTTTCTTTTAACCCAAGGGTAGTTCTAATTTCAAGCTCTGCAGGCTGAAGTAGGATATTATATACCTCCTGGAGTCTGATGTAGACATTAGGTACAAGGCGAAGTTGCTAGGAGACCACAGATGGAGCAAGGAGCATTGCAGTAATGCAGCAGCTTTCCACACAGGGCTGATGAGAATGCCTGCATCAGCACTCAGCCCTTCACCACTTAAAACAAACCAGACAACCTTTGGCTGCTTACAGAAAGATGAACATTTGGGTAGGACCGTTAACTTGTCACAAAACCAGCACACCACAACCTGAATATAAACAAGGCAAGGAACACTGCAAAGGATTACACAGACACTTGCTGCTGTCTCTCATTGTTTTTGGGAATGGCCCCTTCACTTAGAAAATAAAAATCCCATTTATACAAACAAATGTTGGCACTTCCTGCTTGTGTCCTGGACCCAAGTGGCATATCACTGAAATACAAAGGGGAATACTTAATGAGCCAGCAGAAGAACCTATGCACTCTAAAATTCACTGCCCATTTCCATGTTATTTAGAAAAGAGTGTCACTCACTGTGGCCATAAACCATTACAATCCACAGAGCCCTTTTGACTCCTCTGTGCCCTTACTCATGAGTCAGAGTTCAGGCTAATTAAAATTTACCACTTGGCGAGCAGAGATTAGAGGTTTATCAAACTCAGGCTTTCATTGCTTCAGCCATCGTGATCCCAGGTGTTTAAATAGACAACATAAACCAAAACTAATGCAGCTGCATGGCTGTAAGGTCATACATCTTAGACGTGCTAAACTAATGGTTCTGCCCATAAAGCTTTATTTGTCACCTATATATGGAATGTTAAAGTATGGGAAGTATGAATCACATCTAAAATTCAAATGGAAAAGCTGTGACTGACCAAAGTTGTGAACCTGTGTTTCAAGTTCAGGTCCTTCCAGTGGGACCATCCATCCTGAGAGATCATTAATCTGTTCACTGTTGAGGTAGGACTTAACTGCCAAATATCAATTCATATATTTCATTATAAAGTAGACACTGAAAGCATGTTGAATGAATACAGACTAAATTTACTCTCTTCATTTACGAGGGAGCTACAGTATCAAGTTTAGCTGTACCTGTTCACACTACAAGTGTTTGAAATTAGATGATGTTAATGCCTGCACTGTTTGAGTGCAGCTTAGAAATCCAGTAATTAAATAGTTTTGGCAATGCACATCTGAAGGTTAGGAGCTTCAAGTGTGTTAAGTATTTCTGTCTTGATAATAAAGAAACAAGTGAGCCAAGTACTACATTATGTACCATGCAAACACAAGGTCCCATCTGCCTCACCTGGGAATAAATTAATCAAAGTGAAGCCAGTATCAGCTAGAAATCTTCTGCACTACTCTGTTTAGAGTATTTCACAAACCAGTCATTAGAAAGTGAGCAAAAAGAAAGGTGAAGGTATGTATTTGCTTCAGTTTGGGATTACAGTATTTACAGGTCTAATTCTCACGTTATGGTAACATAAATAATTTCAAAGATACCTGACATTTTTCTGCTGTAGCAAAGCATTTTACAACATGTTTTTAATTGCTCTGGTAGGGCTTAACCTGTATGTTTTAGACAAGAACACCTGCACATAACTAATCTAGATAATTGTAGTTAATTTCAGCAGCTTCATGTGCATCATTTACTTTTCCTCTGTGAGTTCCCAGCTCTTCTCTCTTCATGACCCTATTACATACACCTTCCTACACCACAAAAATAAGCAGATCATTTTCTCTCGGGAAATCTCATTAGTGGAAACTAGGTATGTTCTGCCATAGCAGCCCTTTAAAAAAAAAAAAAAAATTAAAAGGAAGTCTTTCTCTTGCACATTGATTAATTAGGTAAGATTTGAAGCATGATAAAAAGTTATCTCCAGGAATTCTATATCTGCATTGCAACATTTCACTGAAGGTCAATGCCCTGGAGAATTCTTCTTACAGTATTATCTCTAGCTATTAAGTTAATGTCATTCCACTTTATCTAAAAAAATGTAGTAAAATATGAAGTACATCCTAAACTCAAGTAACACTCACTTAAATGTAGGAGGCAATTTTAAATCAATATTTTCAGACTGAAGTCATAAAGCACTACATATAATTAGTTGTACAGAATGTAAATCAAAGGAGTGCTTGCAGAGTAAAATTCCATGCTGAAAGGATAAAAATGTATATCAAATTCTACATGCAGTGTCTGCAGCAAAAGTCCCTCTTTTTTACTAAGGCCTTAGCTCAACCTAAAGTAATGGGATTTTGCCTCTAGTAGAAGTCAGTTTAAAAAAATCACACAGGGACCTGAAGTCTTCTCCATCACTCCCAGGGGAATGATCAGCCCCTTTTCTCTTAGAAATATTCCTCCCTAAGAGGGAAGGCTGTGTTTCAACACTGATGATAGGATTTGGGGGTGCCTCTGTGACACAGCTCACTCTCTCTCTCTGCAAAGTAACAGTTTCTCGGTCCCCTCCAAGTCTTTCACAGGCTGTTCACACAGGTATTAAGGAGTGCTGGCATGGAGGCTCCAAACTGCTCTTGCATTCCTCCTGCCTCTGGCTCTGCTAAAAGTGCCAAATGCCTGAGTAAGTGTCAGCTACACACCACAGTGCTCTCACCAGCGAGCTATGAGCTCCAACTCAGGGCAGGGAGCATCATCTGGATATAAACCAGACCTGCTTCATACACCTGGCCACCATCCTGAGCTCCATCACTGCTTACTGCCCACACCAGCACTGCTCTCAGGGGCAGACTTTTCATAAAGTGTACATAGCTGTACACAAACAAGTTATTTTTGTGATCACTACAATGAATACCTTCATATGATAGCTGTGAACCCAGATAACAAGCCTTATTTGATCATCTGCTAATGCACTTTATAGGTGAAAATCTTATCCTAAATTCCTGTTTATGTGATATTGTATTTTTTTAATTTATTAATTTACTTTTTCATCCTAACTTTTTAAGACTTTAAGTGTCACTTAATAAGATATCCACTGCTCTCACAGGGATGAACATTTCGAGAACTACAGAAAGTAAATCCTTGAATTCTGGTGAACTCAGTTTTGAGATGACAACAAAATATATCCATCAAAGTAATTCAGAAAATGCATATGTTCTATAAACCATAATCATAAAGGTAGACATATCAAACTGAGTAACCATCAGTAATGGAACAGAACAGTGTTGTTTACTCCTGAGATCAGAAGGTAGGGACCTCCTATTTGTAGCAATTATGTTTTGAAAAATTGCCTCAGACTTACTGAAGCACTTGTCTTAATTTTTCAAAATGGCTTTTAGACAACTCTGAAGAATAAAGTCAGAATTTAGTCACAGCAAACCATGAAAGCTGTCAAATGCTGGACATGAGAAAAGCTGCCCTTTGATTTCAGGTTCTTTTCAAATACCCAAACACTGATGTAGGTTTTTCAGTATAACAGAACAAAATCTGCATTAGGGTTTTTTATCCAACAGTCCTTGTCAAAGACTCAGAAAATGTGACTTGTACTTGTTAACATGAATCACAGATAAGAATTAAGTCAAACCCCTGCATTTGTTTTCCTAACTGTATCAACAGGAACAATACAGTACAATTTAATTTGCTGTTTAAAAGCTAGGCCACATATAAATGTCTTATATAGACTACATTGTGTATTTTTGTTTTAGTGTTAATGAATATTTATGTTTTAATGGCAAGGCTTAATTAAGGGCTTTCATGAGTAAGTCTGTCATGAGTAAGTCTCTATTCAGCTGCTGAGTCTATAGCAATTTTTACAGATACTTAGGGCTCCCTGGAACTTCAGCTAAGTCCAACTCCTTACTTCACAGAGGGCAACCTAAAAGCTAAGCCATATATTTAAGAGCACTGTCCAGGCACTCCAACATGTGCTGACTTGGGGCCATGACCACTTTCCTGCAGAGCTTGTTTGAGTGTTTGACCACATTTTTCCTTATATCCAATCTGAACTTCCCCTGACTGCTTTAAGACTTTTTTATGTACATGGAACGTTTGCTAATGGGAATCTGTGGCACAATGGGCCCCTTCATGGGGTTTTTTTAAGTGAAAAACTGCCAAATGACAAAAATAGGGATCACTCCAGTCAATTTAACATTGTCTAGAAGGCAAAAGTCATGCCAAATGAATTTAGAAATAATGAGCGTGTTTTGAACTGTGATGATCATTGAAATAGCTACTAGGAAAAACTCTGCATTCCTTGCCATTTGTAGGAGGACTCATGTGACAGAAAGTAGAAGCTCACAGCATAGACATCCACATTTAGGTTAAGTCCATAGATTTCCCTTACAGACAACTGAAAAAGCACACATTTTTAGGGCATGATTCATCTCATCCTAGAGTAGACACCTAAACTAGGACAAACTGAAGTAGACTTCTCCAAAAGTCCTTATTGCAATAGTTTACAGGGTAAATATATCCATGTGAGAGGAATCCTAATCTTAACATATTTTAAAACAAATCAGAATATGTCTCTATGAAAGATAAGCCTTATTTTTAAGCACAACTTCTAGGTTAGGTACAAAGGTAAAAACATTCTACAGTATCACCATCCCTCCTGCCCTGAAATCTACAATATCTAAAACTGAAGACAGGACAATTAAAAAATTAAGATGAGCTTCTCAGTACCTCTACTTTTAGTTTAAGTATGCTGAACTGACTTTTTTCTTCTGACTTCTAAAGGAGATTTATTAGCACTCTTTGAAAATATTCGGTTATTCCCAGCATTTTATTCTACACATATTTCCTTTGCAATGTCTTTATAGTCTTTCTTTTACAGATTTTCTTATGCAGACAGTGAAAATATGAGGAATTTTCTGAAAAACAATGAGTAGTAAAGAAAACAACCACAAAAAGTGAGTCTCAGAGTAAAACATACGCCTTCAAAATTTCCCTACAATTGAAGCAATGACCCAAAAGAAAGTGAAAATATGAAGAGGCTTTGGAAGACAGTTCTCCCAGCATATATCAGTGTAGTTAGCACATATCAATCAGCTATAGCTATTGGAAAAACAAATAAAATTAATCAAAAAAAACGTATATTTTGGTAGGATTAAATTAATACCTATTTGAAATAGTCTTACATCAAAACTGAAAATGCTATGTCTTCTGATATATTCAGTCTTTTAATGCTTATTTTGTGTCCAATGAATGTTCACATGAAACTTTAAAAGAATCTTCTTCAGGATCCATAGTCCAACATATTTTTTCAGAATGGTATTCCTTTGAATTTGTTGGTATAGGAGCAAAAGAAGCAGAACAGCAGAGGAACTTGAAAATGTTACAAAAGGACATCTGGCTTTTCCCCCTCCTGCTACCTCCTGTACCAAAGCAGGGAAAGGAAATGGCATAGTATGGGAAGGAAGCACATTCACTGTGAGAAAGAGCAGACAGTCTACAGATTCTTCTCTTATGCAGATTTGGAAAAGAGGCATGTGGCCCTTTAGAGCTGCAGACCTCCTGATGCAACCATACCTTCTCTGGCAATAAACACATTTCCACACACAGAACACAGAGAAATGAATCAGGTCCGTGGATCACTGACTAGCTGAGAATAAAGAGCAGAGGGGTTACCTTAATAGGGCTTCCATCTGGAGTGAGAACCTCTTCTGAAAGCTCCATCATCTTCAGTGCCATCAGGGCAATGGCTTTGGCATGACTAAGGCTTTTCTTGTGGAGCCCTGCTGCAACACAGTACGCATCACCTATTGTTTCCACCTGCAGCAAGAGACAAAGAGAGTGTTACAGCACGAAAATGAGAGGGGAACCCTGCCATTAGGGTTGCAATCAGACAGCGTTGCTTAAAACATCTCAGCTAAACATCCATAAATAAGCAATTAGACAAAAGAGCATAATTACCTGAGTCTGCAAACAGGTGCAGTCAAAACCTGACATGCAAAAGCATAGAGGTTTATTATCATTATCTACCATCTAGAACAGAGTATGGCATCAGCTGAGATATGAAAACATTTTCCCACAGCAGTATCACAGAAAATTGCATTTTCCTAAATAAGAAATTGCTTACAGCTTCGTTTCATACTATCCTGGCTGAGTTTGCTGCTGGGTAAGAATAGTGCTGCATAATTATAATTCATAATTAGTATTTGATATGCTAGAAAATTATATCAGGAAGAGAATTAGGAAAAGCAAAACATCACCATAAAAAACAGTGAAGACTATCTAACTTCTCATTAGTGAGTAGCTCTTCCTGGTATAATTTACTAATAGATGCTACTGCTACAGAATTTTGACTGCACCTTTCTCCCTTATTTTCAAATAAGAATTGATGTCTCTCTCTACTGTGCAGGCTGTCTGAGTCTGCATTCCCTACCTGCAGGCATGAAGTTCAGCAGACTGATCCCTCTGGTCTCTTCAGGCAGGCCTTACTGCTCTCTTACCCTGATTTTCTTTAAAAAGACCTGGGCCCCAGGAGGAGGTGGGAGCAAAATGAATTGCAGAAGCTCTCTGGCTCTGGATAAAGGCAGCCTGAGAAACACTGCAGCCCTCAAGGTGTGTAGCTTTATTTACAGCATTGTGTTTTGCAGTCTGTTTGCTCACACATCTGTAACATTCTGGCATGAAATCCATTAACACGGGCCCAAACAGACCTCGAGGATTAGTTTAGGTTTTGTGACATAACTAATCTGGTTTTCACCCTGCACACAGCACTACAGGAATGCCAGAAAATGCTTCAGCAGTGACTAGGGCAAGAAGAAAGCAAGCACTGAGAAAGGAGTTATTCAGAGAATAATAATAATGATAATGATAATGATAATGATAATAATAATAATAATAATAACAATAATAATAATAATAATAATAGTGATAGTGATAATGATAATAATAATAATAATAATAATAATAATAATAATAATCTCTCTGCAGAGAATCTACTAAGTAGTAGGCCTGGACCTTCTCAGATTAATTTCCAGTCTTCATAAATAGTATCTCAGTGCAAATAGTACCTGAAAAAGTAACCATTACATGTAAATGTACCCAGAGCATGAACCTAGAACAGAAGTATGAGGAAATACTTCCCAGCACCAAACTTAATCTGCTGTGAGCCCACTGTGAATTTTACCACCTCAGCCTTTCTGGCTGATTGTGCAGGAGGATGTAAATACAGATAAGAAGCTGAGGGTTTCTCATGAGTTGAGACAGACATTAGAGCTCCTTCAACACCTTTGAAAGCTCCTGTAGTGCTTGTATATAGAACAAAACATGTAGGAGCAATTAATTCTGCTGTCTGCCTGCCTCTTTTACCCAAGCTGTTATCTCAGGATGTCTGTCCACAAAAAGCAGAGACTACCAATGCCCTGCAGTTCAGGAGTTTATTTTTCCAAAGATAGATGGATGGGCAAGACTATTGCAATGGCTGGTGAAAAATGTAGAAACTGGGCAAAAAAATAAACCAGCACAGTGAGAAGAAATATCAGAAGTTAAAAAGACAGTCTGGAAGAAATAGATGGCAAAAAGTGCCCTAAATTGAAAGGAAGAATTAGTAGAAATCCATTGTCATTCCTGAAAATAATGAATAAATATCAGTAGGAATAGACTCAAAGGGGTTACTACAGAAAGAGCTGAGTCTATGATGTCAAATACAAAAATTAAATACGAATTCTGCTCCTTGTTGAATGACCTAATTTCAGAATCACTTTTCCACTGAAGTTGGTTGCAAAGATCCAGGATCATGTACTGTTCCCTCAGTGTTCAGACAAAACTACTTATTTTGTTAGCTCCTTCCCAATTGGAAATTTCCATAGCTGTAATTTAACAGCTAAATTCCACACACTGAATGTACTGTACTGCCAGAAAAATGGGACTGAAACTGCCTCTTTAATAATCTTTACATAAAAATAGAAATTATAATAACGCCATTACTCTTTAAAGTGCTCCCTATGGAGCTCATCTGACAGCAATACAGGAGAACCAGGAGAAGGACTAGGACTGTTTATACTGACCTGGAAGGTTAAACTGGATGTGATGAGTACTGGCAGGGCTGTCTAATTATTTACCATTCTGTGACCCTGTTTCTGGTCACTTCTAAGATTTTCCCCAGCTAAGTATTTAAGCTGTGAACTATGAGTATCTACACCAAACTTTAACCTTGGTTCCATCCTTCTTCAAAATCAGATTTGACAAATCTTCCAAAAGTTCCAGGAGTTCTTGTAATTCAGATTATTCATGGCATTTTCATTTGGTCCACTTTTATGGAGACATAAAATCATGGAATGGTTTTGGCTGGGACATTTCAAGATTATCTAGTTTCAGCTCCCCTGCCATGGACAGAGACACCTTCCACTAGACCAGGCTGCACAAAGCCCCATCCAGCCTGGGCTTGATCACTTCCAGGGATGAGGCATCCACAGCATGTCTGGGCAACCTGTTCCAGTGCCTCACCACCTTCCTCGTGAAGAATTTCTTCCTTTTATCAGTTACAGCCACATTTGCTTCATAACCAGTGACTGCTGTCCTGTAACTACAGGCCTTGGTAAAATGTCTCTCTCCATCTTCCTTCTAAGCCCCATTTATACATCAAAGATCACAACAAGAGCTTCTCTTTTCTAGGCTGAACAACCCAACTCTCTCAGCCTGTCTTCACAGGAAAGGTGCTCCAGCCCTTTGGCCATTTTTGTGGCCCTCCTCCGGATTCTCTCCAAGAGGTCCATGTTCTTTTTGTGCTCAGGACCCCAGAGCTGATGCAGCACTGCAGGTGGGGTCTCAGCAGAGCAGAGCAGGAAATAATCAACTGCCTTGACCTGCTGGACACATTTCTTTTGATGCAGCCCACAGTATGGTTGGCTGTCTGGGCTGCAAGTGCACATTGCTGGCTCCTGTCTAATTTTTCATCTACCAATATTCCCAAGTCCTTCTTTGGAGGGATGGTCTCAATCCATTCATCCCCCAATGTGTATTTTAATACTGGGGATTGCCCTGACTCAGGTGCAGAACCTTCACTTGGCCTCACTGCACTTCACAAGGGTATATAAGGACATTGAAATAGAGCCTGCAATAAGAGTGATACATTGCACTTGAGAAATTCAGGCCAGGCCCCTGAATGAGTCAGATGCACACAGGGAAGAAAGAAATTTATCTTGTCTCAGCTGAGGAGTAGCAATTGGACTAGAAATACAAAGCACTGCTTATAGCTTGCTCCAAAGTATCCTCTGGGTAGGTCCTGAAACTGTGCACATCAGAGAGCAACCTACTCCATAAATATTCAAGTAAATGTCAATAGGATTAAAAGAAAAGGCAGGCACTACTCAAAGTGTCTAAAAATTGCTGCACTCAGATCTATTTGATACTCTTCAAGATGATGATATATAGTAATGAAGCTCCAGAGGAAATCTCTACCATGTGATAAACTAGATTCTGAGTTTTTGACTTTGTAATGTGACTATTAGGATGCATTAGTAGAAGTATATTTGATTTTTATATCCTTCCTAGATACAAATGCAGGAAAAGATATTTTTGCTTTCAATCTTGTAAGACTGGAATGCCTTATCCCACTTCTTTCAAAAAATTAAATATATTCTGTTCTGAATATTAAAGCCATTTTTGCATATGACTCACAGTTTACCACTAACAAGATTTTGTATATTATTTTTCTAATTAAATCATAATTTCTTACTCCTCTTAATAGTTCTAGCTACTCACTGATTGCCTGGCCTACTGTTACCAACTTTTTATCCCTTTTCACTGATTTACACTTACCATATCCAGCTTCAATGGAGTTTTCATTAATTAGGAATTAATACACAGCACCATAGAAGAGAAGTTGAACTTGGATTTCACAACTAGACCAATCTCTAAAACCTGCATGATAGAATTTTTATTCCTAACTAACAAATGAAGAATCCAGGAAATATTGCAGCTACTTACACTGCTATACAAAAGCCTCCTCTAAAGCCTTCTGTAGCTCTCAAGTCACATCCAAATGTTTTCCAGTCAGGCCCTCAACAAATCCCATATTAAAGTTAATAATTATTTGAAGTTATTGTGTTCAGGAAAACTCTCTAGACAGTTATCCCAACCCTGCTGAATACTGAAAAGTGATAATGCATGACACTTGCAGCAGGAAGCAAATATCTTCTGCTTTTGAGGAGTCATTTTCTATATACCCAGCTTCTGTTAGCCCTCAGTAGACACTGTATGTCTGCTTTAGATGTGAACAGTAATTTTTACAGAAGGTGAACCCTACAGTAATTGTCTTACACTCACTTACTTTAATTCATCACCATTTGAGATGGAATATGACTTGCAGATCAATATGGTAGCACAGGGTCATTTCTCCAGTTCTAATATGTCCAGAGAACAGAAATTAATAATCTGATCCCTGGGCTGCTCCAACAGGTCTCTTCCAGCAAACAGTAGCTAAACCTTGTGTTGTCTTACATTATAAAATTGAGAAACTGGAAGTTTTAGCCAAATGATGTTCCATGGGTATAAAGTCAGGGTGCTGTTTCAGTGACAGATTTTAAGGGAAAGTGTGGTGCATCGAAGTAACATCCCTGCTTTCCACTCTTCCTCATGAATTCATGAATATGCACCAGTCATTAAGTTTCTGAACTTCTAGAAGTAATGAAGGAACTGAAGCATCACACTTCATTTCACAGAGTGACACACATGGGGCACAGATACCATCTCGTAAGTGAAACCTGAAATGGCAGCCTAAAGATTTTTCACCTAAAAAATATTCAGGAATTCAAACAGTCTAATGAGTCTTACTTGGAACATTTTCAAAGCACAGCTTGGAAATAAACATAAAAAATATAATTGTAGGGGGCACTCTGTGGCAATTCTAATCTGAAATTCCTACTGTAATCAAAAATATTAAATACATGGAAAGCAAGGGAGGGAGGATTGGCTGGAGGGAAGATTGGCTCTAGTTTTAGTCCTGTCTCTCTCAGCAGGTTTCCTGTGAAAGCCTAATATATAATTTGTATTAGAAATATTACAATGGACTACTCACTACTGTTTTTTTTCCTGTAGGAGACATAAACAGGTTCAAGTGCAGTTTGTGTGTTTTTAATGGGTTAAATTATACTCACATCAATAAGGATTCTTTTGTTTGCAATCAGAATGAGATACATACCAAAAATAGGTCTGAAAATTCAAGAGTTGCTCTCTTTTTTCAGGAAGAAAACCTACTTTTAACAGCATGTCTTTAGCAGCTCCTTCACCTTCCTCTGAAGGGCTCTTTTGTACTATTGTTTTCATCGTCAAAATACTCACAGAGCTGCATAGGTATTTATTATCTCACTCACAAGGGCTGTAATATTTAGTATCCTTTTGACCCAGAATAATTTATCTTGATGAACCCTATAGCCTGTTCAATGGTGGCATTTTTTTTTTTTAAATAAATGGGAAATAAAAAGTTACACTGCCTTCCAGTTTAGGATAAAGAACTACAGGATATTCCTGTTACACACAGATGACTAGAATACAGGATTACTTTGAAAAGCAAATATGTAAGAATTGCATATCAAATATTTCTTCAAGGCTTCTCTTCCTCAAGAAAAGGTTCATGTTTGAAGAAAAATACGTTATGCTGCTCAATTTTTTGTGTATGTGTTTTCCATTGACATATATATGTAATTTACATAAGAGTATCATACACATAAAGTTTGGATAGAATAACCAGAGTTAGATATTCTTCATCCATGTCTTGATTTCTTACCCTTCTTTTTATAGAGTAACAGATGTTTCTTCCAACTGAATCGAGCTTCCATATGCATCAAATCCTGCTTGTGGTCTCCTCCCTTTCTGTTATTTTAATCACCAGAAATATTTATTTCTGCTTAAGTAAGTATGTGTTCATAATCACTGTAATTTTAAGTTGGCAAGAAAACTTGGAATATTAAACAATTTCTCTATGCCCCACACCCTGTTTACAGACACAGTGTACAAAGTGTATATGCTATATTTAGCTGAAGAGAAGATCATTACTAAATTGTTTCTTATCACATATGAGTAATCTGCCAATAGCCTGAAACTATCCTACTGCTGGGAGATACTCTATAAAACTTTGTTTTATAAAACTGAAATAATAACAAACTGCAGTTGCAATTATATCAGTTTCCTCTTAAAAAGCTTGAGAGTGAAGAAAACAGAAATAATGAGCAGGGGAAGGGGTAATGGTTTAGCTAATTGCAGTTTAATGCTCTTCTGTTCATCACTTAACTATTCTCTCTGGGGAAACTAACTTTTCTAGTTTCTTTGTGGGTCATTTTTTTTTACCTGAACTGAAGAGCTTTATTCTCCATCTTAACCTGTCTCTCCCTTTGCCTGTTGCCTATGCATGTTTACCCTCTCCCACCCAAACACAGACACAGCGTTCTCGGTGCATAAAATGTGTTCTGAGCAGTTAACACCTTTCAAAATACTGCATGTAAAAAAAAAATCTGGAATTTTTAAAAATATCTGTCTTCTGTAACAAAATCTGTGGGGTGTTTTTCCTGATAATAACAGGGGGACTCGGAAGCGTATGAAATTCAGTAAAGACACGTGCAAAATCCTGTCCCTGGGGAAGAATTTCTCTGGAACAGATATACAGCCAACTTCCTGAAGAGCAGCTCTTGGAGAGAGACCCTGGGTGTCTTGCTGGGCAGTAAATGTCACAGAGGCCAGCAATGAGTCCTGGGAACAAGGAATGCCAGTGCTAGCCTGGATGTAGGAGCAGAGCCCAGGGTCGTGCCAATCACCCCTGCTCAGCCCTGGTTGGACTCAGACACCACATCCAGTCTGGGGCTCCTCAGTACAACACAGAGACTGACAAACTGGATCAGCTCAGCAGGGGACAGCAAGATGGTGGGGGCTGGAGCACCTGGGAAAAGGGACTGGAGAGCTGAGATTGTCCAGACTGCAGCAGAGATGGTTTCATGGCTCTTGAGGGGATAGAAGTGAGCTCTCCACAGCGGTGGAGGGTGAGAGAGCAAGAGACAAAAACAACATCAGCATCCTTATGGATTAGGAAACAGAGAAACCTGTGAAACTTAATGACAACAAGGTCTTAGTCAGATAAAAAAAGCTTTTTAAAGCAATCAAGCATCTGCAGACAGTGAAGACTTTCATAGATGCTTCAGCAAATATGGGGATAAGGATCATAATCTTTGTATTTTAGGGTATAAATCTCAAAATGAAAATGCTAGAAAGAAGCTTGCTTGCCTGACATTTCCTAGGTAGCTCACAAGGCATCTTGTACTTCTTCAAGCAGGGACATTCAGTAGTATCAAGTCCAGACCATTATAATGCACTATTTTTGCAGATTCTAAGGTAATCCAAGCTTTAACTATATAGTATGTATATAGTATGCCCTGCTCCCAAATATAGCTATTAATTATGTTACTGATTGTTTCAATGGGAGGGAGCAATGATGAGGTGTTTTGACAACAATCATCAATACAATCTATTTGTATAATTCATAGAAAGTCAAGCTTTGAATTAATCACTGAAGTATTCTAAAGGACCCTATTGAGACACAAGAGAATATCAGTGGTGATGGGAGTTACTCCAGTGGCACCATAACAAAAAGCAAAGAAAGTAGGAAGAAATAACTTGGGATGATGCTGATTGTATGAGAGAAAGTAAAATGCAGTGAAAATTCCTTTTTCTCAGTTAAAATACACTCTATGCATTAACCATAACATGACATCGAACTATAGCATGACTAAATAACCACAAAACACATGAAAAGTAGATGACAGGGAAGAAGCAATATTTCAGCCATACAGACTGCAAGCTGCTAAGATGTAGCAATAATCTACAGGGGTGAGATTCAGTTCACCTCACCAGAAATATTCTAATATAGCAATTTGAATATGAGTTACTCAGTCTCAGTTCTCTTCATAATCCATGAACTGAATGGGAACTCTTGCAGTCATCTGGCATGTGCTAAGAACCTCCTTCAGAAAAAAACCAATCTCACACTTAAAGAAATTCACACTTGCCCTATAAAATCAAATTCTCCTCTCTTGACTGTGACTATAAGTGTAAATTATTAACTCTATGCTAAAAGTAGGATAGTTTCACCTCTATCACTTCTACCACCTTTATCTCAGAACTGTAGAAAATAAAGAAAGGACAAGACAATGTGAAAAGGAAGAAGGGCAGATTGAACTTGGAAGATCACAGAGGCAGGTCAATTTTAGAAAAAGGATATGGTTAGTTCTGAGAAATCAAATAGTCTTTTAGGAAAGCTGATCTCTAGATTGTCAGATGCACCAGGGGGAAAACTTTCTATATTCCATTGATCAATTTCCTTTCCAGTCTTCAAGATTAATCCAGAACAGCATTCATTGGAGGTATGAACCTAAAATGATTCTTATGATGACCTTAACAACAAAATCAGTGCCTTCCAGCACAAATTTTGATGTGAAGACCTGTATTTTTAAGGAGCAAAGTTGGAGTACGCTCTCTATGTACTCCTCAGCCTAGACTTACCAGAGCACATCTTAGCTTCCTGCACACCCAGGCTGCATTTCCATGGTAGCATATCAATATTAAAGGAGATGGTTTTATAAGTTTCATCCCAGCATAAGGACAAAATTCAGGATGTGAATGGGCATGGCACTGGAAATTATCAGAAACTACAGTAAAGACCTATGCTTTCACAAAACATTCATTATCCTGTTTATCCATATTTCATTCCACCTGCAAGACTGAACTACTCAGTACCTCAAAACTGTGTATTTCTTTTATGAAAGCTGAAATGTCTTCCCTCTAAAGGAATACAGTGAAATTCAGCCTTAAAATGAAACTCTTGCAAGTATAACTGTAAAGGAAACCTTTGAAATTATCAGCATCTCCCAAAGGGCTTTTCTTTCATCTGTTTTCTTCCCTAGGTTATACAGCAGGAGAGTAAGGGCAAGGCTGTGGTATATGGCAATGGTACTTCAGACTTATCATTTGGGCTTCATTATTCCTGTCCATGACATCTAGTCCAGCAGCAAACAGGACACTTTTTAAACTGGTATGGGACAAAGACTGAAGAAAATGGAGATTCTCTCCACTTTAGTTTTAAGTCAGCAGTCTCAGCAATCATCACAGGAACAATTTATTTGATATCCATATTCTACCTCAAGATGCCATTGACATCTCCCATATTTACTTCTATGTAAACCTTTCTCCCTGTATCACTGCAGATCAGTAATAACCTTACAACATTCTCATTCATGATGGAACTCACATTACCAAGTGTAAGTCACACAAAAAATAAGATACAACTTAATCTATTCATCTATACTCTTTCTATAGTAACTGAAGAGAAAAATGAATTTCCAGGGCATGATGCATTCCATCCTAAATTCTGTAAACCTCTTTTTTTTCCCATTTAGTACAGCAGGATGCAAATGTGTGTATCTTTGCTTAATTGCCTGCTTCCATGCCCAGATTGTCATTCGATAGGCAAGACCCCTCCCATGTCGTGATCAGCATGCTTTTCTGGGCACTGCCTAAAAAACAGCTTTATGTGGGCCACAGGCTTAGTTTGTGAAACTCTCAGAGGACTCTAGAGGAGCTCTGTGCCTTTGCAAGTGCACCACAGTGGGCAGGTTCCTGCTCCCATGAAGTTCCCCAAGGCAGGAAAAGGACTGCATGAGCGTGCTGACTGCCAGTGCTACAATACCATTTGTCAGCACAACAGCAAGATCCTGTTTAGCTCAAAAAGTCCTGGATCTTGGCATGCATATTTTGGCATGCAGGTCAAGGGATGTTATTAATCACTAAGCAGAGGGAGAGCAGATGTGAAGTATTTTGGGGACCTTATGGTACAAAGACTTGAACAAGTCACTTAATCTAAAATACAGATTCTAAGAAAGAAATAACAAATAAACATGCTGGAGAGAAACCAGATAAGGTTATTTCCCTGAGAGATCAAGTGTGTGTGCTCTTTCTCTGGAGGTGATGTAAGTGCAGTTCAGAAAAGCCTCCTCTGAGCTTGGCCTAAGTATTCTTGATCCTGAGGTAGCCCTAGACCCACATTTCTGTCTACACAGCAAAGAGTGAATACTGTCCTTTTTCAAATTAATCAAAACCTGTTGGTTTTTTGCTGTTGTGTGAATACAAATTAAGGCCCGATTCTGTTTACATTTTGAAGTCTTCTCTATGTTTTTCTACTGCAAAGATTTGTCAGAAAAGCTTTGAAACAGTTGAATTTTGCAACACTGTGAAGCTTAACAGTATTAGTCAGCAGTAAAGCACTATTTATAGATTTCCAAATCTCTGCTATATTATAAAAAACTTTCTGCTTTGGAAAGGATTTTAAAGTTTTCAAGATAGGATTTGAGAATGCACTTGTTTTCAAAGAATGTCCTTCAGTTTCTACTTAGTGTTTCACTCTCTTAGCTTCTGCCTCTAATGTTTTTAAAATCAACTCCTAGGCCCAGAAATCTTGTGCCCAAGTTTCAAGGTAACTTTGCAACACTTTTATGACATTACATCCTGCTTTTAGAAATACTTCAGGAAAAACTCCTCCCATGTGAGAAGGGATGGATTACAGGTGTCCATCTATGAAGTTCAGAACTCTGTTCTTGTAAAGCGGATTTTTAAAAAGAAGCGACTTCCTGTAAAACCAAGCTCCTTTCCCGGGAGCCCAATTAAGAAGCAATTGCTATTACCAGGCCTGAGGGCATCTTATTTTTAGTGAGTTTAATGATGTTACATACTGGCAAGTTGAGGAACATTTTGCAGAAGAGCTGTGTTTGAACTCTTTCTATAGCACCTACTTAGCAGTCTTAAGCACAGATCTTTCATATGCAATATATGGAGGAACTCTTTCATCTACACTGTAATTCAGAGTGCTACTTCCTTTACAGAAGAAAAAAGACAAACAGTACTTGCTGTGTAGAATTACTACCTAGTATTTTAAAAGAGAGGGTTTTTTCAGTAGTTAAAGGAGAATCATGACAGAAGACTTGCAGTCTACATGACATCAACATCAGGTTTGCACACAACAGCCACAGAATACAAAAGTCATAGTGCATAAATGATTTCTCTCTTCTGCAGGCAAATATGAAATTGCAAAAACCAGACCAATTATCTCTGAGGAACAGAAAATGTCCTGGCTGGCTTACTGCAATGTCAAAGTGCAGAACTGTTTAAAAAAATAAGAAAATATTAAAATAATCATGTATGACCTAAGACACACATTTCAGTTCAATGTGACTGTCCTTCTCCAGATGTAAGAGTGGTCTTAATTTGCTATAGGTATCCCCAGTATTTAAACTCCTAATGAACCAGAACATCTTCCTCAAGGTTACACAAGCTTTAATTTATGTGTCCTGAAATTCACGTTATCTAGTTTCTATTAACTTTCTTAAGTGTCCTCCATGTTCACTTGAATAATTTAATAAATTAAGATACAGTTATGAATTTTATTTCTATGAATGAAAATGTTGCATCTTGGTCTATAGAAGTCCAGCCATATGTTGTCACAGTTGTGCTATGTATCCTCTAGAGCTAGCACAGAGTGCCAGACTGCTTAAAAATTAGAAGAGCCAAAGCAGGAGGAAACTGAAAGTAGTTTTCTCCAGTCCCTCAGAGGTACTGAAATTTAGAAGGTGGAAAAACTGGACAGAATAAAACAAAGGGCACAGCATCAGGGAGACCTGTATGCTGCAAGAGGGAATGGCCTGAGCCATGGTTCCTATCTGGCCACAGTATGTGGGCTTGCTCCTCAAAATGGAGCAGGGAGGACACCCTTCTTGGTCCCATTCAAGTTAAAGGTCAGCTTATAGCCAGGTTTCACATACCAACTGAGAACTTGGAAAGTGCTCCCAGGACCCCTAAACTGGACTCTAAGGCAACTTGAGAGAAATGGACCAAGGCAGTTACAAATAAATGCGTGCTTTCCAGGTGAGAGAAAAGTGAGAGAGACAAAAAAAAAAAAAGAAAAATAGAAGGAATTATATGCAAGTATGGTATTCCTGAAGAAGTAGAGAAGTAGTTATACACAGAAACAGAAGTCCTAGGCTCTTTAGAGGATTCTTGGGTGATATATTGCAGGAGAACATGCACAGATGTTTCAGTGCTTTGTGCAGGGCTGTATGTTTATAAAGCAAAGAATAACTCTTCTGGAGCCTGAGTGTCTGTTTGTTTCATTTGCAGATCTCCCTAAAGACAGAAAGTGTAAATCATCCACAAGGCTGGAGAAAAATACCTGCTAAAAGTAATGGGAAGTCTTAAAATATTCTCGAGTTCTTGGGTAGTGCTACACCAGATCTGCAGGGAAAATCTGTGGAAGCATTTGTATTTATTTCTTTTTTTTTTTTTTTTTTTTTTGTTTTTGGTTCATTGCTTTTTTTGGGGGGAGGGGAAGGATGTTCAGAAGGAAGTTGGTTAGGTTTGGTTTTGGTTTTTTGTTGTGTTTTTTTCTTTTTGTTTGGGGGTGGGAAATGTTCAGGAGGGGGTTGGGTTGGTTTTGATTTTTTG
>VZRX01022628.1:59290-90455 GCA_013398075.1 Notiomystis cincta
GTGGAAGCATTTTTTTTTTTTTTTTTTTTTTTTTTTTTTTTTTTTTGGTTTTTGGTTCAGGAACCCTCTGTGGTGGGACCCAAACAATGCAGTGTGCTGAAGGCAGCTCTACCAGGCTGGGTGGCACCGTGGAGAAAGCAAGCTTCTGGGCAATGGAAATTTTCTTCTATTGCCCTTTTTCACCTATTACACATTCAAAACCCACTGACTTTAAACTATCAGGAAGAAGCAATACCCTCTGATAATCCTGAGAACTGCAACATTCCCTTTTTAAAAAAAGCTATCTTGCAATATTTTATGTGTAGTATCTTATTGTTCATGTACAAGTATCACTATCATTTTACTTATCTTAATTGTACTTCCTGCATTTTGAAAATGCCTAAGATGAAGTCTAGAATTTCAAAACTTTTCAAAATGGCCATGTATTTGTACTGAACTTAAAAGGTTAAAATTGGATGGAAAGATGCCAAAAATAGTGGCCATAGATTTTACATGAAAACTTGGAGACTATGTTTTTTATGTTTTTTAACTTATGAAAACTTATGAAAACTGGAAAACTTGAGAATGATCTGAAGCTCATGACCCTGCTTATTGAAGTAGTCTTTAGTCATTATAGCACTGATAGTAAGGTTGAGAACATGTATTTGAGGACGAGGTGTGTTAGTTCTCAAGAGGGTGTAGACATGGCACTGAGAACGTACTGGTATTTTCTGTAAAATGAATACAGATTTCTGCAACTTAAACTCCCAGTACAGAAATGTAAAGCAATATTCTTAGAAAATAAGAGTTTAAAATTAGGTTCCTAAAAGCATACCTAAATATAAACAACATTTTTCAAAACTGGTGAGTATCAGTCTTAAATGACTGCAGGACAGTAGAGATTTCCCACCATTTTTTAGTCTCGGATCTTTCAAACAAGCAAATGCTGTAGACAGTGTTAGGCATCTAAAATCAGAAAATAACAATCTAAGTGTATCATGCTGCCAGAAATAAAAGCCTAAGGAGCTGTGTGTGGTACCGCTCAGAGAGAGTGCCAGTTTAGCCAAATAATGAAACGAAAAAGAAAGCAGGAATTCAGATAACAAAGTTGTGGATTCTGACTGTAAAATTAACATATGTAATTATATTACCTTATATAAATACTCAATAAAATTTCAATTAAAATTTTTACAATGACCATGTATAGCAGAGAAATTCTGGCATCTGACCACAGTTCATTTTCAAAAACTTTTAGGACTCTGCTTAGACACAGAGAGTGGCACTTAGCACTTCACAGAAAGTGAAATATAGTGTCAGGGAAAATCTGCAATGTCTCCAAGGACAAAATCTGCCCTGTTTAGAGAAAGGAGAAAGAAACTAACACCTACAGGATCAGGCCTGGTTCTGCTCTGTTTGGCTTGACATTACCCAGCCAACATATATAGCCACACAGTCAGTGCACATGCAGCCAAACACAGTAAATGCTGCCTTTAAACAGTAGGTAAAGGGTGCAAGAGGGAAATGTTTCAGAAAGGAAACTGAGGGGGAAAGAGCTGGGAAAGCAGGCCTACAAAGACAGAAGGACTCAACAAGAAACAAATATTTTAAATGAGCCAGTGTCAAATACGTATTACATGAAGGAGAAACAGAAGCTGTGGGAATCTTAATCAGGGAAGATTTCAGACTGCAGGGTTAAGTTTTAAATGCCAGCAGACATGGCTGCAGCATATCTAAATAGCTTATTTGATAAAGAGATGGCTTAGCTGAAGCATCATTTCCCAGTACTTGTCTGATAAACTACAGGAACTCAGATGCAGAGAAAAACAGGTCAAAAAAGTCAGGCCAACCAGTACATATTTTATCCAAAACCACAGCTTTCAAAATTTACTGAGATATGTCTCCCATGACTTCTGCTGCTGGAGCCCATGTTTCTACTTGCATGTCCACAAACATCAGCTTGCCAAGCATCTGCAGCTACACTGCTCTGAACTGCACTCCCTGCTTGACAGCATCTTTCTCTCCCATTCCTCAATTCCAAACCAAATATAATTAGCTCTGATAGTCAGCAGCACCAGTTTCTAAATGCATCATCAGGTCTCAATTCTTTCACCTTCTTGCCCTTCTGTGATTATCACGAACATGTCCCTCCTAATTTTTTCACCAAGGCTGTATGTCAGCAGATTCTTTCCTAGGTTTCTCTCTCTAAAACACAGATCCTTCTAGATTGCTAAAACTGTCACCCAGGCTCACAACACCATGCATCTCAATTACAGCAATGTTCTCCCTCAGCCTGGACAAATGTAATCTGTCATTGTTGGTATCCATTCAAAATGCTGCTGTGAAATTCATTTTCTGAGCCCATCATTTGTCTATGTCATTCTTACTTGTGCCTCCATCCATTGGGTAAGCTTTCTCTACCTCATCAGTTGTAGCTACTTACTTTGATTTCCAAGAAATTTCAAAATCTAACTCATCAGCCTTCAGCCCTCTCCAAGCATTTTTAGTCTGTATCCAACAGTTCATTATGCTTGCCCTCTATGTCTGACTAGTTAAATGTAAGGATCTTTGTTCTTTCTGTGCCATATTTCTCTATAAACATCCCTGGGTGAATAGCATGAGACAAATGAAAATATTACATTCATTGTCTAAGTCCAAGATTAGAAGTACTGAGGTTCTATTGTTACAGAATATAAAATGCTGTAACAGTAAAGATGGGTAAATAATTTACAGCATGGAATTTATTTATTGAATTTTGCTTTAATTTTCTGTTTACACAATGGTGAGTTTGGTATTCAGATGTACCCACCAAATAATCTTTGCAAATTATTCTTGCCATGCTGCTTAAAAACAAGCAAATTTAAAAACTGATGTATTTAGGTCACATGATGAATTTCTGTAGCCTAGTTACATTAGTATATCTTTGAGGCAGGCTGGGTACAAATAGTGGTGATTAAGTATCTAAAATTCACTACCTGACAATAACTTCTAAAATCATAATTGTCATGGTGGTGATCATTCCTAGCAAAAAACTTTGCTTTCAGAATATCACCTGAAACAAATGAAAAAGATAAAAAGACACAAGCTATTTTCATTTTAAAATGCAAATGTTTTCTTTCAAGAAGATTGCTATTTTATTTTAGGTCTGATTCTCCAGTGAAACAAAAAAAGGGTTCATTGCCTGAGTTTTTTCTTTCTGCAATGCTAAACAGAGTCATTTTCACTTAATCCCTCAGAAATTATTTTAGATTTCTGATTTAAAAAAAAAAAAAAAAGCATTTGGAGGGGAGAAAAAAGGTATATACAGCTCCAAAATACCCACAGTGCACATCGCCTTGCTCATGAGTGGGCGGTGGTGGGAATCAGGGGACACGGATGGAGGGTCCAGGGACAGGGGAGTAGGGAGATAATGAAAATCCAGGATGAAAGGATCTGAGAAGGAACTGCCTATATTATGGCAGCAACAGTGGAGAAAGGGTGTTAGAGCTGTAAGTCATTCTTCCATAGAAAACCAGTTTTCTATTTTTTAGGTTTTATTCACACCTTTGCTCACAGAATTACATAGGAGTCTCGACATGAAAGTGCTTATTCCTTTTTATGAATGCCTAAAGCTCATCTTGCCTATCTCAACAGCTATGACCTTATTTCATTGATCAGGACAGTCTTTTCATAAAGTAACATCTTTCTAGCCACAGCAGCACAAAGCAGAAAGCCATGGTCTAAATGATATAATATTCATGGCCGATGCATAAATATTCCTTTTAGTGTTCTCACAGGACTCAACCAACCTTCTTTACAGTCAGATCATAGAGTTTTGCATACTTTATATCTTATTCCCATGCAACCATAATTTTCAACAAAGAATGTTCTGAATGCTTCAAAACAGCTGAAATTAATCACCTGGGAACACAGTGAGTAAACATGTGAACACACAGCACGTGAAGCAGGGTCACTAGGCATCCTCCTGACTCTGGGACAGAAGCTCCTCAAGTGCTTTCTCAGAGCTGGGTCATAATCCAGTGCAGCAACATCAGACTAACACAAACTGAGATCACACTCACCATCTTTTTTGGCTGCACCACTATAAAAATTTTCAAATGAGAGCTGGTACCTTCCCTTGCATTCATGTCTCAACAAGGCCTTTGGCTTCTGAGCATTTGTAAAACAAACCCCTAACTCAGGAGCCCAAAACTTCTTTGCAAGTGTGCTTATTGACTTTGGTTAACTGCCCTACCAACCTATAGCTATACCATTTTAAGTTCTATCTGTGGTACGTGCAGTAACTTTTCAGCCATGATTATTATTTAGGTGGGTAGTAACTATTATTCAATTCCTTTCAAAGTGCATTAAAGGCAAGAAATGAAAGGGGCAGCACACTTCTGAGACCTTTTTCTCTACAGCCTATCAACAAATAGTATATGAACTAGTTTGAAAACTATTAGTTTGCAAACCTGACATATAATGAAGTCAATATATAATTTTACAACCACATTTCTTTCCTCTTGTGCATTAACGTATAAAAAGAAACTTGCTCTATTTCTTTTATCACAAAATTAAAGGCATTCCATATACAAAACAGTCTGAAGGTTTCACAGGATAATTACACAGCTAACATCTTCAGTGCATTTATTAAATTCTACCTCCCTTCCTTTTTCTCTTAAATACATACTGGACACCAAATCCATTTAAGAGAAGTGACAATGAGTTCTCTAATGGGACCAACATTTGTGACATTTCCTTTGGAGTGTGGCACACCAGTGCCATGTCCCAGTCATTATATTTACTATGCACACACATCTGCTGTTCTCTTCCTGGTTTTCAGTGGAAGTTGAACTTTCTATATGAACTTTTTTTAGCAAATGCTCTGCTCCTTATGGAAAATTTTAGTTTTTTTCAAGGGAAAGACAAATGCCTAAATGCTAAACCATTCAAGTTGAAAGTGAGTGCCTCCCAGGAGCTGCAGCTTGGGTTAGGATTCATCACTTGCGCACTTCTTCATCCTTAGGATGCTGTGGCTGATGTGTCATCTAAAGGAAACCAGGTTATAATACAGGAGATGTACATTTCTATAAGAAAATGGGAATATGAGACCTATATTCCCATGGGAGTACCATGATGACAGTTTCATATTAAAGCATTTGAGTTTCAATGGTTATGTTTCAGATTTGGGGTTTTTTTGCACATAAAATGAAAATACTGCCTTCATAGTTTTCTAGGGAAGGTCTGCAATTTAGGAAGAAAGGTACTGGGATATTTTCTGCCTTCATTTCAGTTATCTTTTGGTAGATTAGGAGTGAGCTATTACCTTGTAGATGTCAAGGAATCCACACTGGTGGTCGAAGCGCGTGTAGAGCTCGTTGAGCATGCTGATGACCTGCATGGGTGTGCACTGAGCACAGATGGCAGTGAAGCCAACAATGTCTGAGAAGAGCATGGTGACATCATCAAACTTCCTGGCCTGAACCTGCTGCCCCTGCCACAGCTGCTGAGCCACCTCTTCGGGGAAAATAGAAATAAGGAGATCTACTGTCTTCTTCTTCTCCTCTTCCAGGGCTTGGTGTGTACATTCCAGCGTTGCCTTCAGCTTATCCATTCGTTTTTTCAAGCCATCCTGGGCCTTTGCTTGCTCCCCAACCAATATGACATCACGAGTAGCATCATGGATGGGTATGTCTGAGAGGTGGAGGCCTCGGCCCATCAGCTCATCCAGCTTGTCCACACAGGGGGAGCCCAGAAACAATATAGAGTTTGATTCTGGCACATGAATCATCTGTCCTTTAATTTCCATCACCTGCAAAATAAAAAAAGAGTTTAGAAGAGGGGAAAAAAAAATCAGCTGATAGATGTGGATCCTCATTCCATTTTTTCTTTTCAGCTGAAACAATTAATTGTAGCCTTTTATACAGAAGCTTCTTGCACTCACCTACTCAACTAATGAGACTCACAGTCTGCTCACAAAATTGAGTCAGAAAATAGCCTAAATTGACACAAAAGTATTCCCAATTCAGATGTTGGATTTTATTTGTACCCAATTAAATAAGAAAGCAATAATATGTGCTCTCAGAGTGCTGTCTAAATAATGCTCCTGGAATGTACCTGGCCTTACAAGCAAATATCAGAGTTGTTCTTTCTCTGTTACTTAGCTATAAATTACAAAAAGAAAAAAAAAAAAAAAGAGAAATTGCAACTGTCTGAAAGCAGGTTAGTGAAATGAAGTACCTTCTGTTCTTTTTCAGCAAAATATCTAATACAAGTCAATTGTGGCCATTTTATAGAGGAATCAAATAAAAATAAATGTGAAAAACAGCTCTATAAAATAAAAAATGGCATGGAAATATCATTCTAGTCTTCCTGTTTCCTATTTTCCTTCTCATACACGCAGCAGAGTTGAAGGCTGACAGTGAGAATCTGCAGATTTCTCGGTAATAGAGATTCATCCAATTTGTGTTTGTGGAATGGCAGAAGACACAGTAGGGAAGGAGCATCAGGTGGTTCATCACAGTGTTTATAGCTTTTGCATTTGCCTGTTAAATGGCTAGGTGTCAGTGTTTTGAGAGCTGTCCAAGGGTTGATATCACTGAGGCTGTGGATTGTTACCTCTTGCTCCATGATGGCAGTCGAGCACAAAACTACCAGACTGAAATGGACAATGAAAACTAAATTAAATCAGTCAAACTGTATCTCTTTGTAAATACACCTTGCCATAGCCTCTGTCATGAAAAACAACCCCATTAATGTTTCCATTCCAGGACTGCACAAAGACCAGGGCAATATCGTGCTAGGTGATCTAAAATACCCACAGACCTTACCCTGAGGATCTCATAGGCAATACAGGCACAACATACAAACCTTGTGCATCTAAGCAGTGTTAAGGCACCATAATGCCTTGTATCTGTGTTTTCTATTCCACATAATCTCTTGAAATTAAAAGGTCTTCTCCAGTCACCATGTCTTTCATCATGAAGGCATTCACTCGCTGTCACATTATTCACTTATCATTTAATCCTCCTTCCATCTATAATCCTACCAAGCAGAATAGAAAAACCTCCATCAGGGAATCCAGAGGTGTCTGTAATAATGATGTGATTTAAGTGTCCAGTGGCCTGAAAGCTCCTGCTGAGGTGACAGCTAATCCTACTTGATACTTCCACATTTGGGGGAGATTTTAGGAAGCTCCTCTTTGTATTAATTTGTTGGGGTTTTATTTACATCAGGTAATATGCTGCCATTGCAGACTCTATGGCAACATGGGAACTGAGCCTGTCCTGTCCCTACTGCCCTCTGCCTTCTCTGCTAGCAACCTAACAGTTACAGCTTCTGATGTCAGCCAGGGAACTCAGCAAGTGAAAATAAATGCAAGTCATTAAAATTGTCAAATTTTCTAATTTATTTTCCTGCACACCTACTAATATTTACATTTCTAAGCCTTGCTTCCTCAGCTTCACTCTGGGACATTCATCTCAGTGAGAAAGCTAGTCAGCTACTGACATGAGCTGATTTAATGCTCCATGGCTAAGTGTTCTTTTTCTACTTTTGAAACATGGCTCCCTGGGAAACAAGATGCTTTCTTCATGCATGCAGCCTCATGCTTTCAAAAAGGCACAAGCAAAATTTTAACTACAATACAAGTTGCCAAATATGAAATACATGGTACAATATTTCCAAATTCTCTTCCTATTTTGTTCCCCTTTGCCAGAGAGTTTTCTGTCTGTAGAATTTCACTCTTGTGCAAAATTCAAGTAGCTCGTATTATCCCTTGCCTCTTCCATCTCCAGGTAAAAACAGGGTGTTTTCAGCTCAGGAGGAGAGAGTGTGCCCACAGACCCTGGCTGAGCCAGCCTGGCCTGGGGTTGAGCTGCTTGTCAGCAAGGCAAGGCACCTGGCTTGAAGTTGTGTTTCTCCTGTTAACCTGCTGTGAGATTAGAAGAAAATTAATGCATCCCCCTGTGCTCTCACCTCACCTCTGTCAATTTGAGGTATTAAACTCTTTGATGTGATCTCTGTCTGTGTTAATACACTGTGCCAACCTTCCCTGGGTGGACTTTTCTCAGGAAACACTGACTGAGTAAATAATGCACTAAATGGGCACTCTGGAGTCCTCTGCTCTGCTTCTGGGTAACCCCAGGCAAATTATCAACCCTGACTTCTTATTCGGCCTATCTGCACAACAGAAGCAATGCTATTGACCACCCTGTAACACACTTTGAGACTTATGTGTGAAAAGCAATAAAAGACAGACAATCCTGTAAAATGCCTAACTAATAATAACCAAGTGAGCTGACCCCCTCCTTCAACAAGGTTGAATGTTTCTAGAGCATTTTTAGAAACTTTTGCAAAGATATTCTCCCTACACAACTGATTAGCTTCCTAAAACTGTCAAAGGTTCAATGCTATTTCAGCTTTACCCCCTGCATATTATTATCACTTGTTCTGCTTAACAGGAATTGTTGATGTTTCCTATCACTTCTTTCATGTTACATTAGTGATCCTGTCGTCCTGCTCTCTCTTGATGACTGATGGATGTTTTAGAAAATTGCCTGCCAGTCTCTTCAAGTTACCAAATTAGGGAATAGGACAGCAGCCACAAAGCTGCCCCAGTTTTCCTGGGGAGAAATACTCAGGTCTTGTAAAGAACAACAGTAGAGAAGAGTTAAGACTGCATCATTCTTCTCAGTTTTGCAAAGGCCTTTCCTTTCCAAAGAAGTTTCAGAGATAATTCAGACTCTTTCTAGAAGACTTTAGTCTGCAACTGTGATCCAGCATGACCTCCATCTCTTTTCTTTGATTCCTCTTGCCTCTTATATTCTTCTTTGCATCCTAAGGTATAGCTGATGATACAGGATATCAGGTTTGCCTGAAGCTTGCCATAGTAAGTCACACTTCTGGGCACCTCCCCAAAGCTGGACAGCTTTACACCTGGACTGTAAGCCTACAGGCAATCAGGATGGCATCATCCATCTTTCTTGGAAGCAGGGAAAGATTGAAATGTTTCTGTCACCACTTGTATTTCACTACTGTTACATTTCATTGCCTTCCTGTCTCTTTAATTATATTCTCACTGAATAAAATGAGAATAATTCCACCATTTTCAGACTACGTTCTCCTGATTCACAGTGGTATAAGAGAACATTTTGAAATGAGCAATTATACATCATATTTCACAGTCTTATGTTGCTGTCAAATGACAGTGCAGCCTAAGCAGCTCTGGGATGAAAAACAAAAAACTTATTGCTGAATTTTGCTTCCACTGCAAAGGAAGGGAGCAAACAGTCCCTGATTCCAAGGAACTCTTTCAGCCTCTCTCCCCAAAGACTCACCTCGGAAGTACTGGCAGATTCTAAAGCTGCTGTTTGGGAACATGGAGAGTCTCCTACTGAGCAGTGCCCCAGCACCTCAGCACCTACTTCATTAGGGACACAACAGCCAACCCTCTGCACACCCTCTGCATCCCTAGGATCAAAAAGCTTATGAATCAAATGCCAAATCCACTGCCTAATCTTTAAGGAAAAGCACAAGGAAAAGCTTCACTGGTTGCACTTAGGGAGGATACTAGTCTGCACAAAGATGTGTGCTTTGGAATAGTGACTGAGAGAAGGTGTACACATCTCAAAAAGATTAAGGGAAATACAAGATGGTATCTTTGAAAAATAACTGGGCAGTTAAAAAATAATTGTTTTTCTTATTAGGACAGACCTTTTCTGCTGCCTCTGCAATCCACAAATTTTAATGGAGCTGCTCCTTTGATTTTGATGGGTGCATAAACCCTCCAAACTGTGATTATAGCCTTCTTTTTTTCAGTTTTATTTATTGGGAGTAGGCTAGAAACTTACAGTGCTAGGTCACACTTTCATACAGCTGTGCATGCACCCTTGCTTTCATACAATGAACAAATTCAGTAAGAGCAAACCAAGCTGCTACCTCAACAGGCTCACAGTTATTTAGGGAATGGAAAGACTGGGTCAAAATCAGCTTGAACCTGAAAACCATCACCATCATCACTTCAAGGTACAAAGCATGTAGGATGACTTTAAGTAAGGAAGTCCAGCTGGTAGCCTAAATTTAAAAACAACTGAACTCCTCTGAATGTCATGCAGGACACATGGTAGTGTCTCAGAAACATTTACAGCAAAATATTTCATAATATTTGAGCAGTTAGGGGCTTAAGGGATTTTGTGAACACTGGACAAGGAAACAGTAAACTTGCAGAAAGAAATGTAATGAGTTTGCTTGTTGTGTTTCCATGACATGTCTAGAAGGGCTGAAAGTATGATGGACAAAACTGGAATTTAAAAAAAAAAAATCTCTTAAATTGGAAAAATGGGCTGAAGTTGGAATTCAAAACCAGGACAATAAATATGCTTAGGCAGAAATAATCAAATACAAAAAGTACAGGCAGGCTAACTATTCCTAAGAAGACGGCCCTGAGTGCAGAGAGTGGAACAAATGAATGTAAGCCAACATGTCATGCTGTCATTTAGAAAGAAAACACTATACAGGACTATGTAAACAAAAATAAAGCTTGCAAACTGTGCCAGTTTAGACACAAATCGAGGAGGAAACAACCCGGAAGGGAGTCTCTCTCCTCTCTCCTGCCAGCCAAGCAAGCAGGTCCCGGCAGCACCCACCCCTCACGGGTTCGGGAGAAAGAATTTCTCACACGAGAGTNACAGGAAGTAATCTTTATGCTTTGACCACCAATTTTCAGGCCCCAGAAGGGCAGATCTGTTCCTTTTTAAGTATAACAAAGAGGTGGAGCTATTGGAGAGTCTGGTGAAAAGCAATGAATGCGATGAAAGGTCTAAAAAATATGATCTACAAAAAAATTTGAAAACATTTGATGGTTTACTCCAAAGAAGAAACATCTAAGGGTGAGCATATGAAACTCTTCAAAAACACTTAGTGCCAATGCAGAGGTCAAACTCTTCTGAAAATCCAGTGGCAAAAGGTTTGCAGAAAAGGCCCTGGTGATCCTGGGGGACACCAAATTGAACATGATCCAGCAATGAGCGCTTGCATCAAAGACTAACAATGCTCTGGGCTCCGTTAGGAAGAATGTTGCAGCTGGGGGAAGGAAGGGATCCTTCCTCTCTGCTCAGAACTGGTGAGGTCCCACCTGGAGTCCTGTGTCCAGTTCTGGGATCCACAGTACAGGAGACACATGGACATGCTGGAGAGCATCCAGCAAAGGTCAACAAAGATGACAGGACATCTGGGACATCTCTCCTCTGAAGAAGAGCTAAGAGAGCTGGGACCATTTAACCTGCAGATGAGAAGGCTCAGGATAATCTTATCCATGTATATAAGTACCTGAAGGGATCAGGGATGGCAGAGCAAGACTCTTTCCAGTGGTGCCCAGAGACAGGACCAGAGACCATAGACACAGACTACCCAAAGGAGGCTCCCTCTGAACATCAGAGAACCCTTTTTTATTTAGGGTGACCAAGCACTGCTACAGGTTGCTTACAGAGCTTGTGGAGTTTCTATCCTTGGAGACACTCAAAAGCCATATGGACATGGTCCTGGGAAACTGACTCTAGGTGACCCTGCTTGAGCAAGGGTTGAACCAGATGACCTCCAGAGGTTTCTTCCAACCTCAGTCTATGAGATGAACAAAAAGTAAAAGGCTCAAACTGGAAAACATGAGTTTAATACGGGATATTCTTCTATTCATAGGGAGAGCGAGAATGGAAACATCAAGTGGTAGAGCTGGATTATGCATTAGTGGAGATTTGTGAGATCTGTCAAAGGTGAACAGTCTGTCTGGAAAGCAAAGGAATGAAACAGTGACTTAACAGAAATCTAGGTGGAATCAGGAAGGAGAGAGATAGTAGGGTATAATTTTGCATTCAAACAAAAACTACACAAGTTATTTCTGGGATAATTAATGTAGTGTCAGTGTGGAATTCATTGCTTCAGTCAGTTTACAGCTCTTTCTCCAGGCAACAAGAGCAATAGGTGTTTCTGGAATAAAAGTCGTGTGATCAACGTGAGACATCAAAGTCGTGGTCAAATGAGTCGTGCCCCATGTGTAGAAATATCTCATTTCTCTGTTATGAAGGGAGCACAAGGATTGGACACACATGCCTGTACTGAGCAGCTAAGTCTACCTCCTATCAGAATAAACTTAATTTATAGGAGTGAATGTACTGCTGTGCATCAAAAGACACCTAAATGCCAATATGTAAGTAAGTTAAAGGAAATATGAGTTCTCCATTGGTCTAACAGATTTCTATTTTAAATGCTCCAAACCTCAATTCAATGAAATGAAGACCTTGTGTGCATTTAAAGTTACTGCTGCTCTGTGGCTGGCTGACCACCAGATAGGCAGAGCATGACTCTCATCTTAAAGACAGCAAAAGAAACAGCTATTACAACCTCTCCAGTACTGCTGCACTGCTTGTGGAATGGGGTAAGTCAGAGCCACAGCCAGCAGAACTAGCTGTGGAGAAAGATTAGTGAAAATAAGAAAAAATCATATTCTAATGAAACCCTGATTTGCTATTTTATCTGTAGACAAAAATAACAAAATACTATCTTCCACTACACCTATGTTTTATTGAAAAAAAACTAAGAGAAATACATATCGTCTCTACAGAAATGAAAAATAACTTTTCAATCGATGCTTGATGCAATTGAACAAACCAGATGAGGTTTGCTCAGCACAACTCAGGATGTATTTGGATTCTTGTGAAATTGTAACTCTCAGCATTTGCTTACAAATTTGTATTTCCAGCTCAATGCATTGTCAAAAGAATATTATTCCACACAGCAGCAAAGTGACTGTTAAAAATTTCTTGTTACTTATAGCAAACCCTGGAGTGTTTCATAACGTGCAACAGTCTTCTGACCATATTTAAAGTTTCCTGTATGTCATAGATACCTTACAAACCCAGATTGGCAGCAAAAATATTTAGGAAATCCAAAATTTTGGTGGGAATACATTCATTTTCTATAATGTAAAAGAGAGAGAAAGTGATAATGAGAGAAACATTAATGTCTTTCAGTTGTAAACTTGGATCTCTAAAATAATTTCTTGGTATCAAAAGAGTAAGTGAGGCAGATTAAAAGCAAATGAATTAGGGTTCAATAGGATCTGCTCCACAAGAAGCATAGGTATGCATGACATATCAAAAGCATGGAGCCACCTGTAAGGACATGGGAAAGGGGGAAAGGGGAAGAGGTAAAGGAGATGACTCTATTCTTAATTAGTCTGCCAAACCAGCTAGATAAATAAAAGGCAACAGTGGATTCCACCTGAAAAAGGTCACGACGATTTACAGTTCATCTTTTCTTGCTTCAAGACACAGAAATTGCTTTTAAGAAGGTACTCCTGACTGCTACTTGGATGAGTCCAAGATAAATCTAGCCCTGTGGAATAAAACAATGGGAAAAGGATTCCTTCAAAGGAACATCTACCATCACAAGACGGCACAGAGCCAGAATTCAACCCTATGTGCTCCTTGGTCAGCTTCCCCTTACATATGCTCTCAAGCAGAGGAGTGGGTGAACTCAACATGGCAGACAGGCAAACCATGGCATGGAGAGCACCAAACAGCTGCTAAAACAAGAAGAAACTCACCAGTATTTCCAAGAGAATTTCAAAATCCCTTGGAACATCCACATACCGAGAACAGACTTTTTTCCAAGAATAAATATCTTCATATACTTAAACATGACCTGTGTGAGTCCCAAAGGCACCACTGGCCTGACAGTCCCTGTCCAGTTTCCCAGGACTCCCCTGGCCCTGCCCAGGGCCCTGAACCCCATGTCAGCCCCTTGGTCTGTCAGGCCTGCCTCAGTGATGCTCTCACAGCCTTGCCCTGCCCAGCCCAATGTCGGTCTTTCCCCATCTCCATCCCCAGGGAGGTGCCAGTGCTGGTGCTGGGCTGCCCCTACATTCCCAGTCTGGGTGCCTGGGACAGGTCCTGGATGCAAGGTTCTCCCCCTCCACCCTGCAGATTCCCACAGCTCCCAGCACCCAGGGGGCCTTGGCCTCTGCAGTACCCTGAGAGCATCCATAAAACATTTTACCTAAAACATCTATCAATCCAGAAGCATCTAATTTTGTGGGTTTCGTTCTACTGCAAAATCTGTTTCATTCCCTAAGACTGCTTTCAGGTTGCACACACTTCGATTAGCATGCTAGATTTTTAGCTATCAACACATCTCTCTGCTACTTTATTAAAAGCCAGGATGCCCATGCAGTTATTCAGCTGCCCATCTTACTCCAACAACACAGAGTTACAAAGGTGCTGTATGAGTGTTTAAAAAGTCTGCTCTGGTCAGGAACAGAGCAGAGCAGTGAGAACAATTTTCAGAGATATATTCATTTGTTTACAATCATAGAATGGCTTAGGCTGGAAGGGGCCTTACAGATCCCACCACAGGCAGGGGCATCTTCCTCTAGATCATCTTTTTCAGGGCCCCATCCAGCCTGGCCTTGGAAAATTCCAGGGAGGGAGCATCCACAGCCACTCTGGGCAGCAAGCTCAGGATCTGTGAACTGTGAAAGTGATGATAGCAATAAACATTGCTCCAAGCCAAACACTTGCATTAATTTTGCATTTCAAACAAAGTGAAATGCATTTTTGTACTTACGATCCCATCACAGTTTAATTACAACAGATCAATCAAAGTATAAGGGAAATTTCCTGTATTTAATATTCTCTCTCTATGAAAGACAAATGAAAGAGATTACACTTCCAATTAATGTTTGTTAAACATCTGGTTAAAAATAAATGCTATATATATTTACATAATCAAACCTCTATCTCATGCCTGTGAAAACCTTTATAACTGACAAATATTATGTGTCAGTTCGTTTAAAGACAGGTATTTTTTATTTATTTCTGTCAATGTCAACAAGCAGGATTATGGAGGAAAGTGTCAGTATGCTGAAAGGAGTGGAGAAGTTGCCATTTTCCACAGTGTTGTTACTTTTTAGATTAGTTCCTACTGCCTTCAGCCCAAGATTTGTGCAGGTGCATGAACCAGTCTTTCACCTAATCCTTCCACAAGTAGTGCTCCCCTCCTAACAAGAGCTTCTCCTTTGAACGTGATCTGTCCCAGCTGCCCAAGATGACCTGCTAGCAGAAAGTACTCTCACTCATGTGATATTTCTTGCTAAGTATTTTTCTTTCTCAGATTCAGGCTCACTTGTTTCTTTGTGGAAATTGTTTTGCAGCAAAAAAGCAGTGAAATGGTTAAATAAGTGCATATGTTTATTCATGAAAACAGTAGGCAAGGAGCAGCAGAAGCAGCTTTCCCCTTTGATCCGCGAGAACAGATATATATAGAGCAACCATTAGGAGATGTGACATTTCACCACCAACCCAGGTATCTTAAAATTCCTGTGATTCAAAGATCTCTTAGCCCATGCACCAGCTAGCTTGCAGAATTTTTCGCCTTTAGGAATTAGAGAACCCGACTCTTTCCCTAATTCATCTTAAGTATATAAATCTGCTCGAAATTCCTGCCAGCACCACACCAAGGAAACTGATGAGAATTGGAGTCCTCTGTTGGTATTTTTACTTTGCTTTGATTTTTATTACCCCATATATCAAGTACTTTTGCAGCTTTGATAAAACACTCTATCATTAGAATTTGATGTTGGGATTAATCAATCCTGGTCTCTCGGTGCAGTATAAATTTTCA
This sequence comes from Notiomystis cincta, assembly GCA_013398075.1. NCBI lineage: Eukaryota > Metazoa > Chordata > Aves > Passeriformes > Notiomystidae > Notiomystis > Notiomystis cincta. The sequence continues at coordinate 74,921 of VZRX01022628.1, forward strand.
GAACATGAGGAGAAGAAATTTCTTCTTTTCCCAGTCCAATCATTCTTAAGTTAGACATAATAAGAAAGACCCATTCTACCACTCACTGAAGTCATTGTAAATATATCAAGCTGATTTTAGTGGGAAGTGTACGAGGCCTTTAAAATTATATTTTCTCTGTATTTCTTAAAAAGGTTGAATTTCTTTTAGTGTGTTTGAAATAATCCATCACATTATTAGGAGATCTTTCATCCATAACTTGCTGTAAGTAGCATAATTGAGAGGTATCAGTAAAAGACAGTCTTCGTGTGGAGTCTCTTTTGGGCTGTGTTAATGAATTTGGGAAGAATGCATTGGCCTGGTTTAGTAGTCTCAGGTTAAGGGTGTCATTTTCCACAAAGTCTTTATTTTATAAGCCATCAAGAAATGAAAACCAAATGAAAACATTAAAATGCCTTTAACTTAACTATAAATAGAACACAGAGTGTGAGAGGGAACAGTCAGATATAGTGAATATTCACATTTCTGTGCACATTAACATATCTGTTTAGCTTCCATTTCTTCTGCACCTAACTGATTTTTCCTTAATATGGTATAAAGAAAATGAAAAAAAAAATGTTGAAGGTGGTATTTTAAAACCAAAACATGGTAAGTCTCTTCTGCCTTGACTTTTCTAACAAAAATTGAAGAAAGCAGTTAAGCAAGTTGTTTCAATGACACAGGCTGACAAGAAATAAGATGTTGCCATGATCTTAGCTAGTCACCACTGCTGCATGGGGGCCACCAAAGCCTGGAGGGAGCGTGGATGCAAACAGGAGACCCTGCCTTAACAGCAAGGAAGGACAACAGAAGTGATCAGCCTAAAAATATTGAGAATTGCTGCCTCACGAAGCTCCCAGTCACTCAGCTTGCAGACTCCTATCCTTGGATACCTCACAGGAGCTTTGCACAGCTGCTCAGGACTTGCTGTGGGTAGGCAGATCACAAGGCAGCCCCAGAAATCCCAGGACTGCCCCAGCAGTGCTCTGCCCCAGCTGAAGCACCCTGCTGAGGAGCAGAAAATATTTGCTCAGGCACAGCACGATGTCAACACGGCCACCTTGCTTTTGGATCATGGCCAGCTGACCCAGGACAGCCGGAGTGGAGCTAATGAGAAGCTGTCTGTACACACATCCACAGGATCAGCTCTAACCAGTTTATAGCCAATGCAAATGCTGACCTGCAGCTAATTGGGAGATGTGAATTCCCTAAAGAGCAGAGCATTTCTTAAGCCTCCCCATTTTCAGCATTTTGACTCCTACAAATCTTTTGAGTATTAAAGCCTTTAAGTCTAAAATCTGTATTTCAAAAGTCAGCTTTAAGATCTAGATGCCTTTCAAAAAAATTTCACACTTTGGATATTTACTCCCTCAGGAAAAGTCAGAAGGAGGGGAAGAGGCAGGGAATTCAAGAGTGGCTAAGCCCAGGAAGAAGCAGTGGGGAAGGTTTTAAGATTTGGTTATACTATCATTATCCTATTCTGATTTGATTAGTAATAAAGTTAACTAATTTCCCCAAGTCAAGTCTGTTCTGCCCATGACAGTAATTGGTGAGTGATCTCTCCCTGTCCTTACTTTGACCAATGACCTTCTCTCCCCTGTGAGCTGAGGAAGGGAGCTCTGCCTAAAGTCTCCCATGAAAATGGTCCCCATGAGAAGAGCCAAGAAGAAAATATTCTCTTTGTGGAAATTAGTCTTCTTTATTTTCTTCAGGTTTTATTGAAAATCTGCAGCCTTTTTGGCTAAAACTTTGGGCTAAGTTTTATTGAGCATCTGTAATACATGTGACTTCAGCAGCTGTTCTGTGTTTTCATTTATTTGGGTTTACATGGCCTATCATTGGCTCATGTACTTCATTAACATACACAGGGTTTCATAAATGGTCTCTTCCTTCAGTATAAATTAACATTCAACATGTTGCATTCAACAAGCAGTAACAACTGGTGTGGGATCTAGTCACACACAGCTGTGTGTTAAGGTAAAATTATTTTGCACTGACAACAGATATTCCTAGAGTGCTGTAATAGCCTATAATAGGTAGATTTTTCCTACACATTTACGCTGGAAATCCTCTATTCTGAGCATTATCAGTTTATGTTTTGTAGCACTCAAATAACACAAATGCAAAATCAAGGAATCTTTCTCTAGTTTTCAAATATAACTTGCAATATTTGGCTAGACATGGTATCCCTCCAGAATGCTTGATTTTTGTAATTGCATTATTTTTCATAATCTTTTAATAAGGTATTAAACCAATAGAGAGCACTTAAAGGAATATTAAATGTTATTGCATTATCAGGCCGATAACTGTAGGAAAAAAATACTGTTTGATGTACTGAGAATACAGAATATTGGACTTCTCCAGTGTGATCATATGATTTATTTATAAAGTTAAAATAAGTTAAACTAATTCTCTCAAACACTCTACTCTTGCACAATATTCCATAATAACAATAATTTCTTAAAAGAGAGAAAAATTTAGCAGTCCTTAATAACACTGCAACAGTCTTGATTTAAATCAATGGCATTATTCACAGATCAGTTGATTTCTTAAAAATAAGAAACTATTCTTATATCTGTCGAGGAAATGAGAGAAAATGATGATGATTACCCAGCTTCAGGTAAAAAGAAATGACACAGAAAAGCAGACTAATGATTGCCTATTTCTGTGTTAAGACACAAATTTTCTCACAAGACAGTATGAGATCTTTTGTTTAAATGAATTATCCAATTGCTTTTAAAACATACAGCTCTCCAGAAGGGATGCTCTTGAGCTAGAGCAATGAAAAGGCCCAATATATAATGTCCTATGAAATTAAAGGAGAAGCTGTTTTTGAGAGCAGCAGACTCTAGGACACAAGGTCACAAATAAGTGGAAAAAATCCCTCCTTTCTCAGGTGATCAAAATACAATCACCTTTTACTGAAGCCCACAAAACATTCTAGGTCATGTCTACTGATATGTTTGTACCAAGTCTGGTACTAACAACTCTCTGATGACATTTCTGATTTGTCAGTCACAGCTAAAGTGTAACTAGCCATTTTCCCCAATTTCTTCCCACACATGTTTGTGAAAGGAAATAACATCCTTTGCTCAATAGGCAAGAAAATAAGATATTGTTTATCAAAAGTCATTATGATGTATTAGTGACTTGTGAAAAGATGGAAAATTTCTTTCTTTCCTTTCTGCTTTGGTTGATGGCCCCTCAGTCAGTCTAAAATACCTTTTTATTTCATACATAACAACCCAACTGAAGTATGTTAAATGATCACAGATCACCAAGGCATTTCAATTGCTTTTAAGCCCCCAGAGTAAAAATCCTGACGTAGTAAAATAAATGTATAAACAGCCAACTTAACTATGTAGGGATCTTCACTCCAGCTTTTTCCTATGCTCTGAAATTATGTACTATTTGAACATGGATGACCAGATACATAAAATACATTCTCTGCAGACTGCAATGGTTAATGCTCATATTTCACAAAAGCAGTTACCAATTGAAGTCAAGAGAAAAATTAACTCAAAGCTTATTCTGTAAAAGCTTTCCAGAGATCAGCTTCCATATGCTGCCTTGCTCACTTCAAATCACCAGATGCCTGAATTCTGCTAAAGGTCAATCAAATCTCAGAGTTTCATGTGTGTAAATCAACAACATCAGGAAAACTGCCTTGGATTCACACAAGAAGAAATTATAACAGCATTGCTGTCTCACAGTACCTTAACATCCTTGTTATAGAACATAAAATTTCTGATTTTCTATTAAAATCAGATCACACAAGAAATGAAAAATTTTGGAGATGCAAGATTGTTCCAAATATTTTAGTTTGTAACAGAATAAATCTTCCAGAAATAACCCTAACACTAAAATTAATTAGTGAAACAACCTGCAAATTATTTCTTCTGGAGTGAGAATTCAAACTGGCAACATATCTGAGAAATGTATTTTAAACATTACTGTTTTTCATACTTGGTGACAGTTTCATATTCAAAGCTGTTGTAGCCACCCAGTTCCAACAATGCTGACTTTAGCAAGCCCCTCAGTCACCCTCAAAAACAGTCCCTCCCTAAGGTAAGACTGGGAGATGCATTCTTAATAGTAACAGAAGACACTGACAGTAACTGGTCAAAAAATACCCTGGCAAAATGTCTTTCTGTGTCGGAAAGTGCTAATTCAAGGAAAGAGAGATATTTCACAGGTATACATTACTTAAGCCAAAGGATAAAACAAAATATGTATCCACATGGACTCAAATCCAAACCTCTTCAATCCTACAATGAGTAAATGAAGTGATAAAACATAGAAGTTATGGTTTTATTGAAAGAGGCACTTTCAATCATAAATGGTGTTAAGGTTGCATACCTTGAAGGAATATCACTTACTATATACAGATTAAGAAAATTCCATTTTCAGATATATCAATATTATCAGATTGAAGTTAGGATCAGATTATAAATATTTTAATTATATCTCATTTAGTGATATTTGAGCCAAGAAGAATAGAAAAATCTCTGTCCTGATGCAACACAGCAGACGTCTAAAAATCCATTTCAGATGAATTCTGGGTGTACCTTTCCACTGAATATTCTTTATCAAAACTAGCTGGCATTTTGCTAACAGAGACTGATTCCTTTGCTTAGGCTACACAATGCCACAGTGATTTCCCCCTCTTTGTCTTCATTTTGACTTCTGTACACCTCCTCAGGTAATATCAGACCATATTTTTCTTGGTTAGACCAGCAAAGACTCTAATTGTGTTTTCTCATGCTGATGCTGCTGTGCTATCACTCTCATTAAACAACCAATTTCGTGAACAGCCTGTATTTGGCAAACAGTATCAGCTTCACACATTTACTGATTAGCCAGGCTGAATTCCTTACACAGAAGTAGTGATTTACCTATGCTTATTCATACATCAGCCTTGGAATAGAATGTGTTCTTTTCAAAAGGAGATTAATAATACTTTTTACTGGCACTGTGATAACACAGCAATGACAGCACAAGATTTACTGTGTTACTCTAATCTCTGGTCCTTCTATTCTCCTGCCTCCTGCCTGCTGCTGACCAAAACCAGACAGGCCGGACTGAATCACCAAGGCTGCTGATGTACTTTGTGCTCAGGAGATATGTTCGGTTTTATGGGGGGTTTTCACATGGTTTGGGGGATTTGTTTGGTTTTGCTGTTGTGTTGTGGGGCTTTTTTCCCCAAGAGCTATCTTAAAGAAGTCTAAGCAGCTGCTGCTTGAGGGGAGGAGGAAGAGATCAGGATTCCAAACTGAACTAGCTAGAAAACTAAATACCCAACATGGGATGCTAATGACAAAGTCCCTCTGGGAGCTCGGAGTCAGCAAAAGCAGAACTTCTCTCCCAGTTAAGCAGCTTTGCTCTGAGGAGTTCTCAGCTTTGTTTCAACACAGCTAATTTTTGGTGTTCTGTAATCTGTTTTTCACTTGACCACTAATTCCTTTCCCTTTCTTGTAAAAACAGATGGAAAACTCTTTGATGGGATGACTGTCATCAGTCTTTGTTCAATAGTGGGAGTAGAAAGTTTTAATGCCTCCAGAGAATCTGGTTTCATCTCTTTGCTTACTGAATTTTCCAGGTGATCTGAGGCCAATTTCCAAGTATCTTCTCTCTCATCATACTTACTGGTAATCAACAACAATCTGCTATTTGTATCATGTGGCAAAAACATCTTTAATCTGGAAAGGGAGCTTGCTTTTCTAACAGTTCAGACATCATACTTGTCTCTAGCCTGCTTTGATTCTTGTTCTCCTGCTTCCATATCATTCGAAATAAATGGCAGCACTTAAACCTAACAAAATAAAACTAAGAACTAAGTAAAAGTACAAGGCTATTTACTGTAATCTCTTAACATTTGATTTTAACATTGATTTTTACATTGATTTTTTTTTCTCTCTTCTTTATTTCTTCTCCTTAGTAAATTCTGGCTTTGTTACAAACTTTGGCTAGTGGTTTCAGGAAACATCATGTTCTCATTTTCAGTAGTATAAATTTAAAATAATTCCCAGTGCAGTAATCCCACTTATTCCAAATGTGCAGCAATATAATAAAGCAGTACTTGATTTACAGCTGCTTCCACAAATTGACAGTTTACTGGCATCAAACTTGATGCTTTTTCATTTCTTCATGCAAAAGCCAAAACGAACAGCTTTTTTTCATAGGTTTCAATTTGATTTCCCTTAGTCTTTCTTAATGTTAAGTAGTCCAATAAATGCACATATATTTGAGAACTCTGACACTTTACGAGTTTCTGCTACTTCTTTCTAATTCCAATCACAGAACATAAAAAGTCCTTTAATGAGAGGGACTGGAAACTAAACCAGACAAGATGTGTTGCATCTATTGTATGTCTAGCCAGAGATTCTGTTTCAATTTACTCTAAATAAGTCTCATCTGTCTCTAAAAGAATACAAGTGTCTCAAAGAATACAAGCTTCTAAAAGAAAGGTGGGTACCAAAAAACAAAAAACAAAGAAACAAAGTGAGAAGATTATCAAAATATTCCAAAACACCTGCTTCTGGCAACCAAGATTGGAATTTTTAAGAGAAATAAAATTATGGCATGAAAAATATTTTTCAAGTACTTCACATTGAGCATCCACTATCACACCTGCATGTCTTAGTTCTCATATCAACTTTTCTTTTAACATTGCCAAACACAGCTGAGACATAACATTACCTATAGTGTTGTGTCCCTTTAGTGGATTCAGGCTGCCTCAAAGCTGTAACTTTTTTCATGATGGATCAGATTGTGATGTGGTGTTGCATTATTACAGAAAACTACTCTGGATGTCTGGATGTTGTTTATATTCTTTGTAGTATCTCATTTAACTAGTTAAATGTTCATAGGAAGGTATATGAAAGCAAACAGTAGAAATTAAGGTCACTTCCTTCTTCCTCCATCCACTCATAAGGGGTGCAAAGATAGCCTTACTGATTTAGAAAAAAAAAAGGCAGAAAAATTTAGCAGAACAGATTACTATAGTAAATATATTGAGAGTAAATATTTTTGTGTTTCAAGTTCTATAATCTGCAATGGAATTTGGGGTCAGTAACGTTCATTTTCAGCAGGTATGAGTGTCTGTTTTATTCTGTTTTGCATGGAAGAGGAGTAGGTTCTAGAAAGGAGAGCACATATTGCCTTTAAAAGAAATCAAAGTGAAAAATGATTCAATACAACAGAAGTTTCATCCTCACACAGCTAGGAGTTGTTCCTTTCAATCTTGAATGATTCAAGACTATATTTAATTTGTTTTCCTTATCTTGCAGCATAATTCCTCCTTTTCTGGAACCCATGCAACACCAAGTGTAAACAGATACACTACTAAAATGTAGTTTCTGACGCACTTGTACAACCACATAACAAATCTAAACTTGGCTTGATCATCTTCTCTTGCCATGTCTTTGCATATCTTCCTAAAGCAGCCTCAGTAATTACTGACATCACGTGGAACAATTATGGACATTGAATCAAAACAAAAGGCAGCAGATTGCAATAATTTTAGAGGGTAATGAATCTAACATTAGATTATCAGAACCCTAATGAGAACCGAGGTGGCTTGAAATGACATGCTCGACTCAGAATTTAATTTTGTATTCTTTTTGTTAAGATGAGTAATTTAAACTTCCTGAATGTGTTATAATCTCTAAATGACATGGTGTAATGGCTCTTGCCTCACAAACAACATATCAGACAGGACATACATACTTAATTTATGTTGCATGAATTCTTGTAACATGTACACAGGTGGAAAACAGATAGTTAAAATATATATATATATATATATACATAAATCTGCCAAAATATAAAAGAAGTGCCAAGTACATAAATCAATGACCCCTTTAGATATTTTGTATATCAGTACTTTTAAGAACAAAATTATCTTTTTCCCTCTTTTCTTGTTTGAACATATTCCAGATTTCTAAGCACAGTCTAAGCATGGTCCCTGCTGGTTTGGAAAAACTGCAGCAAAAATAAATATGTCAAAGGCCATATAAAAATCCATGCCAAAGAAGTCTTGGCTCTAAAATGTAATAACTGAAATTGCCTGAGAGCTCCCAGATTATCAAAGCAACCACTCAAAACTGTTTTTCCACAGAGTTAAACAATATAAGGATCCTTCTAAAATTTTGTATTAAGGCTCTCCCATCTGTCTGGAAAAAACTATTTCCTTCCCTGTTTTCTTATAGCTATATTTAATAACATTTTTTATCTCAATTATAACTTTTTCAAGCTAAAATCTCATTCTCAATGAAGCTCTGAGTATGTGAATTTTTTCAGATTTTGCTGTGATCTCCATAGTTTTTTCTTTCATTAACTGTGAATGGACTAACATTCAAATTATGTTTTATTGTATTCTATCTATAGCACCTTGTGGGTGCTATAAATAATAAACAGCACCTTGTGCCCTTCCTACTTTAGGATCCAACCCTTCAAACAGTTACAATTCTGTCAGCAACTTCTAGGACAGTCAAACAACAAAAAATAAGCAATGGATAGTGATATGTGTCACTTTGTTGCTATTTCTAAATCTCAGGATAAAAGATTAAAAGCTTCAGCCAAATAAAAACTTTTTTTTTGCAAGATACTGTACATTTCATATCAGTTAGACCCTATGTATGATATATTCCATCTGTTTCCATCCTGAAAAAGAAATCAATACTGGAAAGTCTTACTGATAGCACCAATTATATAGTACATTGCCTCACTAACAAGAAGCATGAATCCAACTGGGATAAATCCTTCTCTCACTTATACTGATGTCTACAAAAGTAAGCCCATTGAGTCAATGCAGTTAGACCAGATTTACAGCACTGTGATTGAAAGCTGAACTCATTGCTGTCTTGGATGAGTGAAAGAGGATTTGGAAGGAGAAAATAAACAATCATGAAGCAAATTCCAACTCTCTTCTTACTGAAGAAGTCTCCCTGACTTCAATAGAAATAGGATCAAGCCAGCGTTCAAGCTTGATCAAACTGCTCTTTTTTTTAAATCTAGCAATTATTGTCATGTTGTCGAGGAAAAAACAAAGCTGTTAAAAGATTATAAATGTTCAAAGGATAATTATAAAATATAATCTCTGGAGCCATAGCAAGTAACTAGTTACATTTATGTAAACTAAGTCTCGTAAAAAAATTACTAATGAAGAAAAAGAACTGCTAAAAGAACAAAAAACCCTTTTCTGTTATATGCTAATATTGTTGATATTTTTCCTCTTGGGCAAACTCTGCAGATAAATTTGTACTTAGCAGATATAATACAGCAAAAATAAGTAATTATATCATTACTGTTAGCCAACCATGTGCAATTTCACACTAGCTGTCATCCAGCAGCAAGTGTGTGTGCTCCTTAAATTAATTAAGTTAATTTGGCACGCCCTGTGGCACACCCTGTAGCATTGTCATAGGACAATGCTGATGCCATCTATTCCACTAGTCAAGAGGTTTGAAAATCCCAAGACAGTGGCACTTGCAGTTCAAACTGAATAGCCAAATTAACGAGCCAAAATGCATGACAACATGGAGAATGTCTTTCAGCAGCCTGCCATTTGCAGACCAGAGTGCATGAAGGGACCTACATTAAAGTGCACATTCTAATTTTATTGTAAACTCCCTTGGTTGTTTTGTTGTTACTGATTCACAGAACTGAACCAGGAGGGTGTATTCCATCAACAGACATTTCTCTCCTTTCTTCAAAATGTGCAATTTAAGAAGTGAGCTACACAAAGTCATTATCTCTGTTATCTCAATTATTCCTGCTGGCTAGCCAGAGAGAACCCAGAGCCAGCTCCAGAAAAGGATTTGGACAACTTAAACAGCCCTGCAGCAGCCTTTCTGCACAAGTCCTGAACAGTGCAAGGCCTCACACAGCAATGTGGGATACATGGGCTCCCTGGGCATCTCCCTGGTGACCCTAAACCTGCTGTAGGGCCTGAGCCCATGCCCAGAGGTGCCCCAGTGGGCTCTGCAGCTGCCAGCCTCCTGCTGCATTCTCTTTCCAGATCAGGCCTGTGATTTTAGTCCTCCTCAGCAGCCAAGAGCAGGTCAGGGCTGGCAGAGCCCACTCTGCTGTCTCCTGGCACGCGCTGCCATCCCACGCCCATGAGAGACGCGCTGGCACCGCTCCCGTGCGAGCGAGGAAAGCCACCATGGGCACGGGATACAAGGCAGCACAGGGAGATCTGGGCCACTGCACGGGTTAGGCAATCATAGCCTGGCTCTGAATTCACTAATGCACCAGCTACCATGATCCTGGGGGTGAGGTAAATAAAACAAACTAAATAAATGTGCCTCTTCCTGGCTGACACATCCAGTTCTTCATATGATTCAGTCTGTAATGACTCCCAAGCATGTCATTGTTTTTCTCCTTTTGAGTCCCACCTAATTTTAAAATGAATTTCCTCAGAGCTAATCAGGACAATTCATCAAACTGGACTGCTAAAAAGGAAAATTAAAAACCTTGGGTAACAGTGCTTTTATGGTACATTTAACAAATGTATTTCAGTTTTCTTCTCCAAAAGAAATCTGATATTTCTACAGAAAACAATAACCTCTGCTCCTCATATCAAGCCTAAATGGCTTTGTAATGGCATTATTGCAAAAATATATTTTTTAAATGTCACCATCATTAGGATTTGCTCTGAAAGTGAAGTATGCTGCAAATAAGTGTCTCATTCTAGCTGCTCTTTACAGAAAATGAAACATGCCAGGCGGACAGTTTCCAAACATGCTGCAGTATTTGATTCTGTCATTAATAACTAAGATTGACTAGGAATTTAAGCTTATCATTTGCTACCCATAACAAAAATTGTATTATCTTTTCTGCAAGAAATAATTTAAACATACTCTGATCTGTCCAGTTGAGGAAAGAGCCAATACACCTCCTTTCTGTCACCAAATATATTTTTAGAGAGGAAATAGCATTATTTGTGGTCAAATCCTTGAAATTTGGTATATGTGTGTTTATTCATCTCTTTTCAGAGAACCATTTCAAGCACATTCCAACCTTCAAGAATGCACTTAAGTCCCTAAATCTAATTGGTCTACTGATGGGTAGCAGTACTTGACTAAAATCAATACTAGACTGAGGGAAAGCCAACTGCAGCTAATGAATGAATGTTCTACTCTTTAAAAATATGTTTCGAGATCCAGCAGGCTTTTAAAATTTCTAAAAAGCTTATCACAGAATCATAGAATCATTAAGTTTGGAATAGACCTCCAAGATCATGAAGTCCATTGGTTGAATTATGAAACGAATGTCTTAGAAAGGGAATATACATAGTCTAATTTTAAAGGAATAGTAATGTTACTGTATCAAAACATAGATTTCTAATGGAATAAATCTTTTCTTAAGATACTAAACTGTTGACAACCAGAAAAAAAAAAAGGCAACAAAAGATGTAGATGAGATTCAGAATCTTGCACAAGAATTGTGCTGCTGCACAGAAGCAAGACTTTGTAAACTTACAACTTAGAAAAAGTAAAACAAACTAATGGAGAAGAATTTTCCTTTAAAAAACCCAAAACACAAAGAACACCAAAACAACACAAAAGAAAACTAGCTACTGCCCACTAAAAGTGAATGGAAAAGGACTCTTCTATAGTCATGAATATGACAAATCCCTGCTAACAGCTCATTCAAATGCATGGTGAACCATCATCATCATGAGACATTATTTTATGATACAATCATGTGTCTTACCATTTCAGAGCGCAGCATCACTGCTTTCAGCATTGCTAATTGTATGGATTTGGGAGTTACACACAAATAACAATTTATACATCTAATAAGCATGGTGCAACAAAGCATAAAATGTGGATATTAAATTCACTGGCTGACACATTTGCATTAATAGCATTTGACATGTTCTGTGGTATTGCTCTTGGCTTCCTACTGCTGCTCCAAAAGAGCACAGATCTCCCACACTTCCACCAGCCCTATGAGACCTTCTCATGTGCTGCAGGGCATCTCAGTCACACCAAATTAATTCAGACTAGACAACTGAATTGAACCCTGAGTACCTGTTTTCCTGTGCACTGCCTGGGGAGATGTGTGTGCCTCAAGAAGGCAGCTGAAAAGCCTGTAAGTTTAGCAGACAGACAGACAGACTCTCTAGAACAGTGATAGAACAGTGGTAAATCTGAGATTTAAGATTTTTCCTCTTTGCAGACACTCCAACAAGGTGTTTCCAGGATTCAAAACTGTCTACTCAAAGGTTTTCTTTAAAGATCAGGGTTCATTTGAACTAACTTGCTGCAACTTTCAAATTGACCTTGGAGGCTGCACAGAAAATGACGAAAGGCTCATGCAGCTCATAGCACAGTAATTATGACTGAAATATTTAATTGTTTCAGCAAAATAGTAGATTCAGATCATACTCATCTATTAGAGTGTTTTAATTTGGATGACGATCTCACTTCAGAGGCAAAGCCTGGCAGAGCAGGCTTAGAGAGCAGACTGCTCTCTGAGAGCTTCCCTTCTGAACTCCACGTTCCAAAGGGCAGCCAGCCCACAGGACCAAACGAGAGCCCATCCACAGCCAAACCCACAGAAACATAAATCATGTCAGAGCTGAGTACTCAGCAGTTGCTGTTTTGCCCTCCAGGTCTGTTCCTAGTGCTCCACAGTGCTTGCTACTGTAGATACAATCAGCTCTCGCGACTATCTGATTCTAATCCAATGTTTATATAAAGTAAAATTCTTGAATAATTTTGGGAGCTAATTTCATGTAGGCTAATCTGTCTAACATGCCCTTTCTGACACACAGTTTAGGCCTTTTGCATTATGCCAGCTCAAATTTATGCCAACTTGCTAGCATATGTATCTAAAGCTAAACTTGGAAACCAGCTATGAAATTGTCATGACCCCAATTCCTCCTTGCCTAGAAACTCAAGGAGTCATCTTGTTCAAATACTAAATGAATGTAGCACACTCCTGACAGACTGAATGTCACTTTACCCAGGTTTAAATGTCCATGAAGCAGAGATCTGATGCAGCAGAGGATCAGGCCCTGCACATTTCTGTTTCTCAAATAACCACACTGCCATTTGCCATTAGCAGGTGCTGCTTCTCTATCACAAATAAGTAACTGCTTCAGAAAACAATCCATTTCTGTGATCACTGATTTCTATTTGTTCCACAACATAAGACTATACACAGGATTTTCAAAACCATCTAAAATGTTTTGGAGTCACATTAGATATAATTTATTCTAAACAGCTTTATTCTAAACAGCTATTGAAAATGCTGTTGAATTGCCATTGCACTTAATGTTTGGTCCTTAACTCAAGTATCAGTTTTTCACACCATGTCCTATGGTTGCAAACAATAAACTGAGTTGGTATTATGTCCTCAAAGCCAGCTAGCTCTGCAATTCCTGAATTACAATAAATTCCATTATAAAATTGGTATTCAATATTTAATATGTCAGCCCCTTAGCAAGGCATTAAGTTGAGACACAGAAGAATATTTTTCAAGCCCACATACAGGTATATTTTTCAGTAATCATAATCTAAATTTTTAGAGAATTATTTATAGAACATAAGTTATAGTACATCACCAGTCTCATATGCATTTTTTGCATCATTATGAAGCCTCAGACTTAAACCAAGACACTGTCACCATGCATTTCACTAAAGCAGAGTGAATATAAAATGCTCCTGGCGTTTCATGTGCAATTTTCCATCCCTTTCATTAGTTTGCTTCAGAGGTCATTACAGATCCGCCACTTAATTTTGCCCAGTTCCCTGTGGGAGACAATCCCATCACACAGTTAATTTTCCTAAATGTATGAATTGCCATTTTTGAAGCAGTTGTTTTTTTGAGCACATGCTGCACGTCAGTTCCACCTGCTGCAGCCCTACAGGAGACCCAGGTGAGCTTAGACATGATAAGGCTTCTTGCCACCATCATACCAACAGCAAGGTATGTCCAGATGGTAGGCAGCTCTCCAAATCACTCAGGTGAGTTTCTTTATCCTCTCACATTCCTGTTTGTGGAAGGAGCAGTGAATTCACAGGTCTACCACACCAGTATGTGGTGTAAGACATATAAAACTCTTTACTAAGGAGAATAAGGACATTTTCATGGAGGTAAGGTGATGTCTTTATGATAATTTTATTCACACACAGGATGCTAAGAAGCTCTGATTAAAGAGGAATAGTCTGGGAAAGATGTCAGAAGAGCTGGTGCTGGAAAAAAATGGGTGTAATCTCCACATAGTCACAGTCACCAGCTTGGGCAGGTACTGAGTAAGGGGGTCTGTAAGCTCTTAGGGTACCAATGTTCAGCTGAGTTCAAGAAGAAATTGCATTGTTTTCTTCCTGTTTTGCTAGCAGCTCAGTCAGCTAAAAAGCTTTGTATTTGACCATGTGAACTGTAGGCAAGCAGAACATTTGCTTGGTCCTAACCAGGTCACTCATTATGAAATTACTGAAATTGAAGTATTTCACACCTTGATGCACATACAACAATGTAAATAGGATGATTCTTCTGAAGTAGAATGGAATCCTATTGAAAGGAACACTCAGCCAAAGGTGAGAGCATGTACAACAGTTTGAAAGCTTGTGGCAAAGTTTTTCATAAGAAAACAAAAAGGAAATACATCTGTTGGATAGGATGGTATTCTGTTCTCTTCAGAAGCAGGGTAAGGGAAGGAATAGAGAACACAGAGTGATCAGTTTTTCAGAGGAGGTATGTTAAGATAATGATATTTAAAGGAATTGAATTTGGTTTTTCCTCAATGATCTTAAAAAAAAAAAAACACACACCAAAAAAAAACCCCACAGCAATATTGGGATGGCAAAACTTAAGAGTTAACAACTATAAAGTCAGCAGCCAGAAAGGCTGGAGGTGATCTGTAATATAGACATTAAAGGTACTGAGCTTGTAAGTTTAATGATCCTGTCACAATGAATGAGAAAGGCAACATTCAGTGAAAGAAGAGAGTTAAAAGCAGGATAGGGAATATTCTTTTTAATTAACACTGAAAAATAACCTTATTCAACTATTGGAACGATTCATCCAAGCGAAGGATTTTGTAATCGCTAGAAAACATTTAGTCCTTTATATGGATAATAAAACATCCCAAGTTAATCCATAAAAGACTGCCTTCACACCTCACACTAGACAGAAAGTCAGAAAAAACTCCTCATCAATTAAGTTAGTGTGCATTCCACCTTTTAACTGCCTCCAGTTATATTCTGCCAGTCACTGAGAGAGACAACATCCTGGATTAAATCAGCCAGTCACATGGTACAGACAAATGATTCAGAAATGCACGTCCTGATGTTCCTCAGACCGTTATATTCTCCTGAAAAATGGTAATGCAAGCTGAAAATACAAATGCCTGGTAATCCTTATGTCTCAGTAACTCAGGCATCTTCAGGCATCTTCCTGGTAGAAGATTTAAGGCAACTTTGGCATTAAGCTCATTGGAAGGGGAGGAATCCCAGGAACCTCAGAGTGGTTCAGGACTGTCAGGAATCTAAATTTCACA
>VZRX01022630.1:0-31295 GCA_013398075.1 Notiomystis cincta
CCCGGGGCCGGCGGCCCGCTGGCTTCGGGAGGCGCTTTGGCCGCTGGCTGCCTTAGCCCGAGTGAGTGCTGCTCTGCTCTGGAGGCAGCTGTTTGTCGAGGGGTAGCTCGAAACCGGGCTGAGACGGATCTTGCTGCCTGTCTTGTCAGCTTGGTGTAGTCAGAGCAGAATTCTTTTCTCTTCTGCCCTGTCATTACCCCCGTTCTGCTATTGAGCACATTCTCCTTCTCCTGGTCACTCTGGGCTGTAACCTAGGAAGCACTGGATCCCTTGCATCCCACAGCAGGCTGTGAGCACACTGCAATAGCCTTCTGCAGGAATTTTCTATTGCCTGTAGGGAGGAATCCTCTGCTGAGTCTGGCCCTTTTCCATTCCTGTGGTAGTCTGTTCAAAGCTCAGTTTTAAAAATTCTTTCCTTACTCTTTAGTCAATTCTTCCTCTTCCAAAGCATGAAATAGGTATTATTCTGTGTAGCAGATTCTACTAAAAATCATAAAGAATGCTCTTTACTCATTTTGATTGCTCTCAGGACTGTACTTGGGTATCTTCTATTACCCATGTCACAGAGCAGCTGGCAAACATGCATTAAATGCATGGATCCTGAAGTATTTTAGGAACAGATGTGTGCTAAGATCAACCTGTATTTCATTTCCAGGCTTTGCCTTGGAGCTGGGCTAAGCTAATCCTACTGTCTGGTCTGTTTAGCAGACTGCAGAGCAGGGGAGATTGAGTCATGTAGGGAAGAAGGCTGTGCTGGCTTCTCATAGCATTGCTTTCTAGAAAATGAAAGTTGGTACTAGTCTCTTGGGCCTTTTTGGCTTACAATTTGTCTGAATTATATTGGTGAAAGTGGTTTATCTTGCATGCCTTTAAAATGGGCTAAAGCAAAAAGGATCATCTTCCTAGGGTACTTTTTGATACCTAACCTGACTTCCTTGAGTGTGTTTTTTCTCATGCAAAATAGCTTTTGCTTCTAGTCATGGGTTGTAGTTTTTCTTTAAACTTCTTTTAATTAGAGTCATGACATTTGCCCTATAAAAATCAGTAAGATGGAGGGAGAAACCCTTTAAGACTCATAACCATGTTGGAAGAGTACACAAAATTATGTTAATGACTGTGCTTGGAAAGTATCATTGCTGGTCTTTGCTTCCCCCTGTGCTGCCCACCCCCCCCTCAACTGGAGATTTATAGTCTATTTCAAAGGATTTCTCAGCCTTGCAGTTCATAGCTGATTTAGCCAAATTATGTGCATTCATTTGGCTTTTTCTAGACTCCTTGTTGTGATATTTTTTGACTTAGGAAAGGTCAGTATTATTTAGGACAATATCTCCTATGTGCAGTGGGATTCTTTGTGCTGTACAAACCAGGTTTCTCTGTTCACTGTGTGTACAGGTTATGCTGTGAATTTCTTTTTAGTGTTGCAAAGATGAGTGTAATCTGTATGGGGGCTTCCAGCAACTGTTTGTGTCATCTTAAGAATTGAATCTTCCTGTTCCTCACTCTGGCAATGCTTTCAAGTCAAATATTTAGCAGCTTGATCACTGTGTGGTCAGAGAGTTACTACTGCACCTCCAGATATTTACTGGGTTTTTTTCATTGATTAGTATTGCAGGTTTCTCAAGAAAAATAAGAAAATAAGAGAGTTGTAGGCTAGTTCTGTTGCTCTTTTTAGTGTTCAGTGATTGAATCTGTAATGAAGTCATCACAGAAGAGAAAAAAATTGAAAACTGATGCTACTTGATTTCCTTTTTCTTTTTTTTAACCTTGCAATTTATTTTTGCTCTGCAAATACCACTTTTCCGGTTTATTAGATGTGTATTATTCAATTAAATTAATGACAGTTTTATCTACATTTGCATATGTCATGTGTTTTTTTTTTACTATATCCATATAAATTTAATGATAATATTTTTCTCCATGTAAGAGAGATACTAAGTTTTATGTGATTTTCTTCTTAGGGTTGAGGGTGGGGCTAGGACAATTTTGGATCTAATATGCATGCACCTTATTTGCATAGTAAATTAAGAGGAGTTATTGGGGGGCTTGAGTTGCCAAAATATTTTTTTAATTGAAGTGTGGAATGAGTATCCCAAATGTTTTCTTCTTGAATTTTTCTAAAGCTGCTAAAACTGGCTTTCCAAATAGCTCATGGTCTTTATGGTACCCTTCTGCCTGTGTGTTGTTACATAGTCAGTAACAAACACGATTTGCATTTTAACTGGCAAAAAACTTCTCCCATTCTCCAAAAGAACACAAGTCATGAATGTTTTGAGTCTTCAAGCGTGTAGTGATGCATTGAATACAGAGGGAGGCAAACATGAGCAATGTCTGTCCTTCTACCTGTGCAGAACATCCCTCAGTGGAGATGCTAAACTTGTTTAAAGCTACTTTCAGTCTTCCTCCTCATAGTCTTATGCACCACCACCATGTCAGTGTCACTAGAATAGCTGGGTTCGCAACTACCAGAGTTAAATTTGAGTTCTTTGGTGTTCCTTTTTAAATCTGGATGTCTACACAGTTTAAAATAACAAGCTCTGCTGGCTCCTCTTGTATTTATTTTTTTCAATGAGAACTTTTACTCCTCGGGTTTTAGGTTGCAAAGGGCTAACTTGTTTGTAATGATAAAAGCTGTATTGCTCTTTTTATTTACTAGGTTACTGAAAGGCAGGGGCTGGGTTTTATTATTAGAGGTTTTGACTCTCTCACACATTTCTAGGATTTAAAAAGATGGAGGGGGAAAAATGATGTACTGTTGTGAATACAGCAGACTTCCTGTCACTCATCTTAACTGTGAATAGCTTGTGCCTGAGACACAGGTACCTTCTTTGAGCTTGAAACTCAGCAGGAGTCGGGCGTTAAGAGCAGATAAATGTAAGAGTTTGGGCTCTGTTCAGCTGTCAGTGCTGGGAGCTTTGTGCCTCAGAGCCAAGTTCCAGCTGCTCCTGAGCCAGCCCGTGCTGTGCTCCTCCCCCAGTGTCCTGAGATGTTTGTTTCCCACAGGTATTCTTAGTGCAGTTGTTAGTCCTTGGCAGGGCAATGTGTTGTCCAAGTGAAATACAGCCACAGCCCACGCTGGTGCTGTAGTGGCCTTTCCAAAGTTCGTGTCTCAGGATGCACAGGGCTGGCATCGACTTGGGTATAACCTGTTGATGTGCTAAAAGTACTGGATAACTGGTTCTTTAAACTTCATCCCAGTGAATATCATAACAGGAGAGAAGAGATTTTATTCCAAGTGATCATTTTCATCAATGAAAATAATACCTTATGATGTTTATCTTGAGGCTTGAAAATATAACATAAATCTTTTATTCCAGAGGTTAAGAAGATTATCAACAAAATACAGAACAGAGAAGATCTACCCAACAGCCACTGGAGAAAAAGAAGAAAATGTTAAAAAGAATAGATACAAGGATATATTGCCATGTAAGTCTGATTTACATGTTAATAGAAGACAAAGGAAAGGGCTTGTTATTCTCCGTGTATTTTGAATTTTACTTTTTAGTTATTATTGAAAGGCAAAATTGGAGATAATTTGCTGGAAGATGAAATTCTTAAAATTTTTATTTTTAGCTTGGAAGGCAAAGTGATTGAATATTCTTATATTTTATCAGAAGAGGTATCACCCAAAGATAAATGTGTTCTGGCTCTGAAGCTGTATCGAACTGACACTTTCATTTTAGCTCAGAATAGTTGAGAACTTTACTACATTCTTAAATGTATGTTTTCCTTAGGAGTATGTTATTCATGGTAGAAAACAAACAAATGTCAGCATAAACTCTAGGTGAAATTCTAAGGACGCTTAAGGAAGCTGGTTTGATGCAAAATACATCTTTTTTGCCTGTTTGTATCCTGCAAAGTGTTGGAGAACTTTGAGTGCTGGATTAGCTTTGATTTCTATTTTGCTAGAGTCCAAATGAAATTCTTTTTAATGTGTGGACACAGAAAGCAAGAATCAGAGCACAATTTAGTTTTTAAACCCACCAACATGTGGATATTACAGATCAGTGATGTGAAATTACTGTCTGTTACGTGCTCACTTTGTGTAGCTCCTGAGGCCACGTATTTCAGAAGCTCTCCCTGTGCTGCTTGATCTGAACTGCTGACAGTGAGATTAAAGGGTAGTCTTCTGACAAATGCACTTCTCTTGTCCCAGAAGGTCAGCAACAGGTACATTTTACTCTGCTTATTAGTTAGGAGGAAATGTTTAATAGGCAGAGTGAAAAAGAGAGAGGAAGTTGTTCTAGTCACTTTATTAAGTGTCCTGGCATTTTGGTAGTTGGTGAACAATACAGTGAAACCCTGGTAGCAGCCAGGCTGAACTGGTGAGGCAGTGGCACTGCAGCAGTGAGAGGCTGCAGCTACAGCAGCAGATGGGCACATCTGTTACCTGCAGGGAGATAAAACCTGAGTCATGGGACCTGGAAGGGAACAGAGCTCACAGTGGGGAAATGAGCAAACTTCAAAGCTGGCACTGGGGAAAATTGAAGGTTTATTTTCAGTTCAAGTGAATGTCTCAAACATCCAAAGGCTCCAGTAATGAAGTGATGGGAGACCAACTTGAAATGAGAAGCAGCAGAAAGGCAAAGTATCATTGTATCTCTCTTGTAAATCCAGGAAATAATGTACATTTGTAACCTAATCAGAGATTAGTGCTGTATTTATCAGAAATTGTTACTGATACCAGAGGGATCAGTACCTCAACGCTGGCTTCAGAGTAAAAGATGCACATTCCCATTACAGTTTACTAAACCATCCTAAATGGTAATTAAGTGCAACATGGTGCTCACTGGTCACCTGAAGAACCAATTAGTTACTGTGAACTGAGCCTTTAAGTTATATAACAGTATCCAAGCACTTAATCTTCAGAAGCTGAGAACTGTAGTGGAATTTCTGGGGCAAATTCTATTCCAAACCTGAAGCACTGTAACAGATGAGCTGTGGCACACAGAGACAGGATGGCAATGTTGACATTTGGAAACTGCTCTAGAATTTTGGATCTACCATGCTGGGAAGATAGGATTCCTCATTAGCCTGCTCCTTTAAGTACTCTGTTCTGCCACTTAAAAGCAGGTTTTAGTATAAAGTCTGTGACACCAATGCATGCTTAGAGAGTGTTCTTGCTTTTACAATCTAGGTATCAGTGTCACACACTGCATTGTGCTTTAAGGGTTTGTTGTCTTTAGATTTGTGATCTAAAAGTCTTGTAATTTACACTTGTGCTTTTTTAAGAAGTATTACATGGTAACAAAATAATTTTTTTGCATGTTATGAGGGCTCTGGCAGAAAAATGTCACCATTTTGCAAACTTTTTAGAAGAGCTTTCGGTAGAGAAATAACTCTTAGCATTTACTTCTGGGCATGGTTCCCTGTTTTATTATCAGTAATGTTTTGACAAAACAAAAAACTCAAATAACCATATTTTCTCTTTTGAAATATAATTGTTCTTTGTCTTTTTCTTGAATTTAGGTCTAATCAAAGGTTTAGCAGCTGTTCTGTGGTAGAGGCATTGACCCTGGGAGCAGAAAGTAACAAATTGCTTGAGCAGCTGTTGTTTCTACAGATACTTCTGTTGTCCCATTTAAAGATAATTTCTTTTCTGATTTCCAACTAAAAGAGCCTCTATTGTGGAGATAGTTTGGACAATTTTTATGTGATAGCTAATAAGTATTGTTATCAACAAGAGCTGGAAGGACTGGCAAACCTACCAACCCCCTATGCCATTTTATTAACAATTAATTTGTTGTTGTATTAAAGATGCCTTTTTTTTAATGCCAAAAAGAATCCCAAAATGTTTAGTTTATTCTATTAACAAGTAATAAGGCTGTTTTTATATTGCTGAGGATTTTGGTCTCCAAAGATCTGCTGGTTTTTTAGAAGCTTTCTCTGAGACAGTCAGTAATGTTTGAGGCAGAAACTTGAAACCCCCTAAATGAAGGAATCTGCTGCTTTCTAGTCCAGAAGTGCTCCAGCAAAGAGCCTGGCCCAGTGTTTGGGGGATAGGGGTCAGTCTGTGCCTGAACAATAAACTCTGGTGCCTGTTTCCTTTTGTGATACCTGATGGAGTCCTCCTTGGCAGAGACTTTGAGAGCTGCCAGCTGCTTGAACTGTGCACTGGTGTTTTATGCTTTCTGCTTGCCCAAAGTCCGTAATTTGACTGCCATGATCTGTGTGAATGTTGTGTAACTGCACTTTGGATGGCTTCTGATTAATTGTATTTTGCCTCTTTGTAAAGAATGGCTCTGGGAATTCCAGGAGGTGGTACCTGTGAACTTGAGCATCAGAAGCAGGTAGCAGTAGGAGCTACTCTGCTTATCTCTCCCTGAGTTGGTTTATCCATAAATAAATGTGCTGACTTGCTTGTGTGACTTATCTTTGGAAAATGTTCTTGATTGTACTGTATATATTTACTGTTATATAGTAATTTACATGTGTTGTAATCCTTGTTAAAAAAATTATTTTTGGTTTTTTTTAGTTGATCATAGCAGAGTTAAACTGACCTTAAAAACTCCCCCACAAGATTCAGACTACATCAATGCAAACTTTATTAAGGTATGTGGTACTAATTTAACAGTTCTTCAGTTCTTTTTAAGCTGTTTTTCTTGTCAGTGCAATTTTAATATTATAGTCTAACATAAGACTTTAAAACTAGGAGGGAAGATATTCTTTTATTATGACTTGGATAAATTTGCAAACATGATGCCATTTATAACACAACCTTTAAAACTTGGGTTTTACTCCTAAGTGGAAATAAAATGT
This sequence comes from Notiomystis cincta, assembly GCA_013398075.1. Lineage (NCBI taxonomy): Eukaryota > Metazoa > Chordata > Aves > Passeriformes > Notiomystidae > Notiomystis > Notiomystis cincta. Next base: position 6,757 of record VZRX01022630.1, read on the forward strand.
AAAATACTTTATTTTAAAGTGGCAGGCAAGCAAATTGGAAATTTATGCCATAGGAAAATTCAGATGCAGTTGTTTTAACAGGTGACTTTTTAGGGACCATAAATGAGGTGTTTGACAAACTGTGAATGTTAATATACATTTCTCTCTGTTCATGGAAGAAATGTGGCAATGGAATTATATCTAACATTCTTAAAGAGAAGCCAGAATTTGACTAAAAGCCTGTTTTGTTTCAAAGTATTAATATCTTGAGCTGTCTTTGTAGCTTTATTTCTGATGCTGCTTCTACACAGTATTTATTTTTCAGAAAGAGATGTTCCTGTAAACCTTCCTGCATGAACATTTAGCTTGAAAAGCTGAATATTAATGTACCTGAAACTTATATAAAATAAATTCTAAAATTTTGTATTTATGAAGCGTATTACAGGGAGGGAAGAACTTAAACTTGTTCAAAGGATGCTTTGTTGCAGAAAGATTTTCAGTTTTTCATCACTGAATGTTTGAGTAACAAAGAAAATTCAGACTTAAAGGGAATCTTCAGAATCTGAACATAGAGAAACTTATTTCCTTGTGACAGTCTCTGGCAGTGCTTTAGCTGTTGTAATTTTGGGCTCCCTTGAGATCACCAGCAAAATTCCCACTGATGTAATTAGGACTCGTGTTTCGTATTCACCCTTCCTGTTGTATATAGAAAATAAAAGGATATTCTGTTTTTACACAATTTTAGCCCGAAAGCTTTTTTTATTCAGTGCAGAGAAATGTTCTTTATAAACATTAATGGTTCCTTTCTGCAATCCCAGGGAGTACATGGGCCAAAAGCATATGTTGCTACCCAGGGACCCTTAGCCAATACAGTCATAGACTTCTGGAGGATGATATGGGAATACAACGTTGCTGTAAGTAGCTGTAGAAAAATTCAGTGTTACCTTATTTCCTGGTACTGTGATTGTGTATTTTTTGCCTGAGCTGGCTATTATTATACTGACAGGGATTTAGATTATTTGCTTCCCAAATCTTGCATTTTGTAGTTAAATAGCATTAATATTATTTATTCAGTTTAATAATGTAAATTCAAAGTAAAAATTTAATTGAATGAATGTTAAGTCCTTCATATTTATGGATAGGTTCTTGCTTGGTTACATCTGTCCTATAGGAGACCTTACAATTGTGACCTAATATAGACTGACAAAATCAAATACAGAAGCAGTGTGTGAAACCAAAAAAAACCCAACCACTGACCTTTCTTTTTGTGCTGGTTTTGGGTTACTTATTGGTTTATATATTCTACATTTGTTTAAAAAGCTTTTGTCAGCAATTAACTTTTAAATACTCGTGAAAATTGGATATATTTGACAAATTATTTGTGAATTTTTTTTGGAGGGGGGAATTTGTTTGACACTTAAATCATGGTTACTTATTATAAGAAATAGCCTACCTGTTGGTGCATTTTTATTGTGCTAATCATACTTTCTCAAATAGCTTCTCCTAAGAAATTTGATTGATGGTTGGGTTTTTTGAAAGAAGGGGCCGGGGGGTTGCTCATTTTTTATTCATTCTATGTCACTTTAAGCAAATATAGCTATGTTTCTTCCAGTTGGCAAATGGTTCTATATTTTTATAAGTGTAGAATTTACAGTCAGACTGAATAAATAAGGTATTTGTACAGGATTACAGTGAATTTGAATCAAGTAGCCTTAAAATGTTGTATTAGTGATGTAGATTTTGTGAAGGATGAAACTTGGTTACTCTTTTAGGATTAAAAGAGCATGTATATGCAGGAAAGAAAATATTTGTAATAATTAATCTCTTCTGTAGTAACCACTTAAAATGCATCAGTGTCTACCTGATAGAAGCAAGTGGTGAAATTTAGGTTTAAGTTACATGATCTAAAAAAACATCTAATTTGGAGCATCTTTTCTTTCTTTTCAGATAATTGTAATGGCCTGTCGAGAATTTGAAATGGGAAGGGTATGTGTCCTAAATACAAAAATAAATGAGCTTTGCCCATATGGGGCAATAGCTGTGAAGCTTCATGTGCCAAATCCATAACTGTAATAATAATATGCCAGATGAAGTGAGAATTGCATTTCTGTACATAGGAAATAGTTCATGAGACTGAATTTCTTTGCCCCATTTGTAGGGCTACATGGTATTATTTAGGTGTCATCTCAGTGGAATATGTGTTTGTATACAGAACTGTACCAAGGGTTTGTTTCTGGCCATGTCACTGTGGAAAAAGAGTGTCTTGCTCTTTGTGGGATGTAGGCCAACTATGAAAATCCTGAGTCCTTCAGAATTTCCTGTCAATTCATACAGCTGCAAAAACAATTTTTTTTTAAAAATGTCTCTTCTTTATTCTTATGACCTTAGAAGGAAGTCCAGAATTGTGAATTCCCAACTTTCACAAAAATGAAGCTTTCATTGCTCCCCTCTGCATGATGCTTATGCATATGGTACAGGCAGACATGAAGTTTACATCCTAATTTACAAAGTGTCTTTTGCCTGTATTTATGTTGGTTGGTTGAGGTCTTGGTTTGGTTTTTCTCTTGTTAACCAAAAGAAAAGTTATTTTACTAACTTAAAAGAAGTCCAGAATAAGGCATTGAGGGTTGTGATTTTGTCTGCTCTGCTTCTGTTAATCATCTTTCAGTACCATGCATGAATTAAATTAGGATTCTTTACTTTAACAGAAAAAATGTGAGCGTTACTGGCCTCTCTATGGGGAAGCAGCTGTAACTTTTGGACCATTTCGTGTTTCTTGTGTAAGTATAAAGCTTTATAAATTAATTTTCAAGTATTTAGTGGGTTTGTAGCTTGAATGTTCAATGAACTGTTTGTAGTGGGCTTTTTAATTGTGTGGTAATGAATTTTACACAAGGACTCTCAAAGGAATGTGTACCTCTAAGCTGTGTGGTTTTTGATCCTTCATGATTGTTCTATTTTTTTAAAGAAGAGAACCTGTGTCCCTTGGTCTTGTATCTTTTTATGTATTATTTCTTTAGCTTTATATCCTGCTTGAATGCCTGTACCATGCTCAAGAAATCAAAGTCTTGAGCAGTTGTTTTGTCTGTTATGACTTGTGTGTTCTGAATGAAATGGCAGTGACACTGCAATAGGTTATTTTTATTAAGTTAATTAGCATGAGGTGTTCAGAAAGTGTTTTCATGCCTGTTTATTCACCTATTAATGCTACCTTGATGTAGTCTAACAAGAATTAAGTCCACTTCAATTCTTCTTCAATTCAGAAAAATATATACTTGCAAATTGTAGTCTATAAAGATTCTGAGTAACCTTTTCCTAAGGTAAGTTGGTTCAAATTTGGCTGCTTTCTGCCCTGTTCCTTGTGATACTGGTGAGAGGGGTTTGTGTGTGTGTGTTGTAATTGACTTCTTAGCTACAGCTGAGAATGTGTTACCTTCAGGTACTCTGGTGTATGTGGGCTGCATTGCTTTAAAACCTGCACAGTGCTGCAGTTGTTGATGGGAAGTGGTAAATTCCCAGGAGATAGAAATATATTAAAGAATATATGCACTCTCTGCATTGTCTCTGGGAAGCTGTAATGCCAGGCTTTTAAAGGCATCTTCAAATTCTGATGTTACTGATACTTAAAGTACAATAATATTGTTTGATTTCTGCAGTATAAACTTTCCTTGATATTCCAAAGTAAGTTTTGAAAATTCTGTGAGCTAGAAGCTAGGTTTTTTGGCCACAACCAAGATAATTAGTGATTCTTTTAGATGTACCCTTAATTGAAAACAATGGAAAAGGAAAAAATAAAAGGAGACAATACAGGATAGAGTGGTAAGAGGTAGAGTTTATACAGCAAAAGTGTTATAGAGGGATGGCTGTGAAAGACAATCTGTAAATTAAAAGTATGGAGAAATAAAGCAAAAGAGGTGCTTAGAAATATTCTTACATGGTTTATTGATGACTTTGGAGCAGACAAGACTTTAATTTCAAAATGAACATGTTTAAGTAAAAGTAACATGTTTTGCACATCTTTTACAGCAAGCTAATTTGCTGGTGTGTTAATCAGTATTTGATTGCCCCTCTCTTGAAGAAATCATAAATACAAAACCAGTAAATTAAAAAAAGACTCTTCAGTTTAAAGTTTGAGGTTTTAGTTATGTCCTGTATGTTGCATATTGATTTTTAATTTTTTTTTCCAATGCATTATTGTTTTCTCATGTTTAGGAAGCTGAGCAAGCAAGAACAGATTACTTCATTAGAACATTATTACTTGAATTTCAAAATGTAAGTACACAGTCACTTCTGGTCTTGCCTTCAATGGTTGCTCAAAAGTCTCTAAAATAATACCATGTCAGAAACTCTTGGGAATATCTTCACTTTTTTAGGTGCTGATTATGTATGTAAATGATAAAGTTTGGAAATTATGTTAAAATCTTAGTAGGTAAAGGAGGAATAGTGAAACTCTTTGCCTTTTATCTAGGTTCTTGTTTACCCAAATGGCTTAAGCTTTTCTTATAAACCTACACTGAAATGTCAGATGTCAAATGTCAGACTTCATTTGACTGAAAAGCAGCCACCAGTAAATAAAAATTGTAGAGCCCTCCTGCAAACACACGGAGTATGACAGTCTATTTTACAGAATACCTGTCATTTTAATTGGCAATCTGCATTAATAAATGATTTATTACAGGTTAATCTCATTTGTGGTTATGTTTTCTTTAACAAAGCATTGCTCCAATTCAGCAACAGATACCACAGTAGTTATGGAAACAGCTTAATCATGAGGGGAGTAATTTTGGGGAATAATTTTTGTCTTCAGTATCTTGCTAGGAATGCATGATCTTAATCAGTTTGTTTCTGTTAGTGCTCATAACTGACTGGGCTGTGAGACAGTTTAGACAACAGAAATTCTGTGTAGTAATCAGGATTTGTGACACTTTTTGAAATGGTGCACTTCAAAGCAGAACTGGATACCAAAAACCCCAAAGCAGAACCTGCCTTCCTTTTAACACCTGAGCATTGTAGGAACTGCTTACCCCAGAAACTGTAGCTGGTGTGTATTTTGCTTGCCTGTACTCTGCATGCAGAGGATGTTTGGCTCTTGGCTTTGGGGAGCTCTGTCCCAGTTACATGCCTGGGTACTGCTTAAAAACTGAGCAGCAACAAAAAGCTACAGTTTGTGCTGAGCCTTTGATCTTAGCAAGGAAACACAAGTTTGTTCCTATGAGGAGCAATTTAACTGAAAGGGTTAACAAGATGTGTTGATATTTGATATGTGCATCTGATAAAGTGGTTTTTCTTCAGATTTATGTAGCAGATTTACTTGAGCATTCCTGTAAAATTAATTACAGACTTTTCATCCTACTTTGAAGAATTCTAAGCGTAGCCTTGCAGTAGGGAGGAAAAAGTGTATTTGTTGTATAAAGTAATACCCTTTTAAGTTTGCTTTCAGGTTTTCCAGAATAATTATATGTTTTGTCACTTCTGTAGCATTTGCAGTGGATTATCATACCAAAAAAAACTGTGCAGAAGGATTTAAAATTTCCATAAATCTACAAAGTTATTTTAGTTTGTAGAAGGAAAACCAGTTTGACTGAACCTTGATTATTTTCAAGAAAGAACTTTGGTTGTTTAGCTTATAAATGACAGTAAAAAGAAGGACTATAAAGATTCTTCTAAATTTTTTTTTTTCATGTAAAAAAAACCCCAACAAATCCGTTTTTTTTTTTCCTGACCATTCTGGTAATGTGAAAAAATCACTGGTCTTTTTAAAAGTAATTAAGTGAAATTTCTTGGTGGACCTTAACAGATAACTGTAGCTCTTCCTTTTTACTGATGACCTTGGTTTTACATAATCATCTAGGTTTTAAAATCTGTGCTTTTTTAGGCTGTGTTTTCTCTTGTTTTAACTAGCTATGGTGTTTCCACAGAGCTGGGAAAAGTCAAGCATCAAAACTAGATAACTTTCCATGCTCAAGAGGCCTGCTATGTTGCTTCTCACATAACTAAACAGAAGGTAGTGTAGGTCTTGAAACCTGTAGACTGTAATGTAGATCCAAACCTTCATGCTCTCCAGTACTTTACTTTGAGGGGTCTGTTGGAAGCCAGAGGTGTGACACCAGTGTGGAAAGGTGCAGCAGAACTGACTACTGCAGATGCTTTGGGTGATGATGAGAGAGAGGATTTTCAGGGATTCAGGTAGCTGAGTAACTAAGCTGTTCTAAAGCCTGCTTCTTACCTTGTCTTTAGTACTGTTGGGGCTCCTGGTACTAGAATAAAAGTGTGCCTGTTGTTGTTGCAAGTGTGATCCATATTTAGATATGATCTTGAGTATTTCTATTGTTTTCCTAATTTCCCTCTGTGAGCCTGTGCACATGTGCACACACTTAATTTTGTAATGTGACAAAATACTTTTGCCCCCATTTTTTTTCCTCAATGCAGGTTCCTGAAGTACAAATAGAAAAAGAAAGACCACATGAAAGAATCTTTCTCCCTTTCCAGGTTATAGCTGTGAGGCCATAGAACCTTTCCATATGTGCAGCATTGTTGGTCCTTTAACCCATATAATAGAAAGGGACTTCTGAACTATCCCATAGGGCATCTTCTTATGCATTAGCAGCACTTCAAATATGACTTTAGAATTTCCCTTCTGTTTTTTGAAGTGGTATAAGCTGTAGGGTTTTTTGATCCAGTAAATGACTTTGCTTGTCAAAGCAAGGGTTCACAGAACTACTTCTTTGGTACAAACTCAAGTGTGTGTTGTCATTAACACCTTTCTCCCTGCCTCTCCCTTAGGAGACTCGAAGTGTTTATCAGTTTCATTATGTCAACTGGCCTGACCACGATGTCCCTTCATCCTTTGATTCTATTCTGGACATGATCAGCTTGATGAGAGAATACCAGGAACATGAAGATGTTCCTATTTGCATACACTGCAGGTATCAAATCTATTTATCTTTCCATTTTTAAACATCTTCATTTTTGGAAGTCTAGATTTTTTTTAATGAGATGCCCTAGTTTTGGTTCTAAAACAATATTTATTTATTTATTTTAATAATTCTTGTGTCAAAATTTAATTCAAAATAGTACAGGCTTCATTTCCTTAAAACTGATGCCACAGTGAAATTTTACTTTTGCTTCAGTTTAAGACAGAATATCAATCTGAAAAGAATGAGCCTTTGAAAGGGAACCAATTTTGAGGCTCTTAAGACATAAATCCTCATGAGGACAAAACAGACTTTGAAGATCATTGCAAATCAGCTTGGGAGTAAAGACTGCATTCTCAGTAGGAGAGACAACATAGCATGTGCATCACTAAGAACTCTGTCTGTGTTCTGATATGACAAAAAAGATCTTTCATGAGCAGGCTGTAGTTTCCAGTTGGGAAGTCTGTACTTCTGAACCACAGTTTCATCCTTGACCTGAAATTTGGCTAACAGAAGAACTATTGAGACTGAATTGCTATGAAAATATTTTGCTGAATTGACACTTTCTGACAATTTATCTGGAAACCTTTCCTATTGTTTTTAATGCCTTTTAAAAGCAACAAAAGTTCATGTATTATGTCAGGAAAAAATTAATTCAGATTTATAAGCCAGGACCTGTTAAATTCATGGGACTTATTAACCCTTTAGAGCTTAGTTATTCTCTTCAAGGGCTGCATTCTTATTTTGAGTTGTCACTCTTAAGTGAGGTCTAAAACCATAAACTGACTTAGCACTGAAATCTATTTCACTTGGTCCTGTTCTTTTTGAATGTCAATGTCATTCTGAATGATGATTCTTTACAGCAGTGTAATTATAATGTAATAAATATGCATGAATTGTAACTCTGCATGTGAAAAATAAAGGAATTCATACAATTAGGAAAAATAAATAAGATACTTTGCCATATTCCTAAACTTTTAGATTTATGTTTTTAGCTAAAAAGCAGAAAATACAGACAGGATACTAAATCAGAAAAATATGGCAAGTCTTTAAATTTATTGTGTTCTGCCATTTTACATCATTTATCATTAAACTTGGAGAAGACCACACCTGATGAAGCAGTACTAGATGGGAATAGTGTGACAAAAGAGAGGCAATAAAATTAGCACTGAATCATCTTTCATCACTGCAGTTCCAAATGGCTATGAAAACTTGCATTAAAAGATTTGATGCTGCCTTTTGCACTGCTGATTTTATATTTAAGACACTGTAGTGTCAGGCTGAGTGAAATTAAAATGATAGTTGAAGGATTTGTATAATTATTTTAATGTAGACTTTTGAAATATAAGGCTTATTTATCAAATTTAAATAATATCTAACACCTATCTGTTTATGTTCATAGTGCAGGGTGTGGAAGAACAGGAGCCATCTGTGCCATAGATTATACATGGAATTTGCTTAAAGCTGGGGTAAGGAATCCTAAAAGAAGTTTTCTGGCATTCTGTAATTTCATCACAGTGATTGATTGAGCTTCCAAATGCTCTAAAATAGTGAAATGTTTAAGACATTCTGGAACTCTCTTGGCAGGTTGGATGCTTAGTTTAATTGCATTTGTGCTTTAGTATGAACTTCCCTTTGACAGCAAGTTTTTATCTAAAAAGGTCACTATAAAATTCTAATTTTCAAAAAATATATTTCAATATAAATTGATTTTTTAATTCAGCTTTCTCAGTCTCTGATTTATTGTGCAGCTCAAATATAAAGGGATGACTTCATTCTGGGATTTTCAGGTTATGAAGCATAGTTAATGCTACAGTGTCATCTTAATGACAATTGAATGTCTCATTTCAAAAATACTTGAAATGCTCTCATCTGGTCTAAATCAAATGTCAGTTTGGAGTTGCTTTGAAAAAAAAAATTAAATAGTTGCAGTGTAGAGAGGACAGATTAGCTTTACCTATAAAAGTTACACTTATTTTTTAACAGCTTTTGTACTGTTGTTCTGACAGTTATGTCATTGTAATTAACTTGCTTCTGTATTTCAGAAAATACCTGAAGAATTCAACGTATTTAATTTAATACAGGAAATGAGGACACAGAGGCATTCTGCAGTGCAAACAAAGGTATAGCTTGTTTTAGAAGGAAAGTGATAGTATATCATTATTCTTTATAAAGATCTTGTGCATTAATTTTTATCTGGTACCTTATTGTAGGAGCAGTATGAACTTGTCCATCGAGCCATAGCACAACTGTTTGAAAAGCAACTGCAAAAATATGAAAGTTGTGCAGACTGGAAGATTGCAGATGGAGTGGTAGGTGTCTTTCCCATATGTAGCTGTTAACTTCTGATGAAAATTTTCCTGTGAAGTTGTTTTTAAAGTGTTCAATGGTGTGATCTTATTAAGTTCTCATGTTTTTTTTTAAAGTACTTCTTGCATTGAAATAGATTAGGGAGAGAAAAATAAGTTAAAAATGCCTTTGTGAGGAAGCTTCATGCTCTGACCTTTTAACAAAGGAGAAGAAATTGGAAAAAATATTCTGCATTGGTGTTCACAGTATTTGAGGATTTTTCCATCTTTCTGTCCTTCCCCTTTAAATTTCATAGCCCCTATAGGTTTTTTTCTCTTTTTTATATTTAGATATATTTTCTTGGCTGTTGCTGGGCACTGTGTGAAAAATGACTTTTTGAAGTAATATGTTCTTTTCTCCCACAGTCCAGAACTCTGTACCACCCTTTGTCCCTGGATTGTGTTTTGTTTATTCAGTGTTTTTCTGTCCCTAATTGGTGTAGATTCCATAGCTCTCTAGAGGGAGTATGAGTGGTATCTTCAGGACTCTTTGAAATATCTGGAAGCAATTTTAAATATGCTTTTATTAATAAGCATCTCATTTATTTTAGGGATTTAGATGTCCTCTACTGTACTTTCTAGGAAGTCTAGAATGTTTTTAATTCTTGGGTAAAAGGCATCCTCCTTTCTGCTAACTCTGACTGAACTTATGTCAGTTCACACAGTACTTATGAGGTCTTTAGTCATGACAAGAAGCCTGTTGACTAAATGCAATATGGATAGGGCAGGCTGCTTTTATTTGTTACAGGTTTGATTAAGCTGATCTGTGATTTTTTTTTTTTCCTGAGAAATGAGCATGACAGGGTTTGGAATACGCAGGCTGATTAGCTTTGTACAGAGGTGATTTCTAAGTACTTGAGTTTTGATCATAAAATAATAGATGGATCAGTCTACTGTATCTTATTTGTTATTTGGCTGAAATCTGACCTGTGTCTGTCCTCTTATACAGAATCAAAAATGACAATTATTTACTTACTCCTATTACTATGTGTACTAAATGACTTACATTTATGAAGATGAGTAAGGCTGTGACACAATATGGTGATGCTCTGTCTGTAACAAAGGCAAACGCTGTCTTTAGCACAACTTGAGAGATTTGCTGCCCAATAAAACAAGACCAAAAAGAAAATGGATAGGTAATGTACATGAGGGTGAGAGAGGGATAAATCCCAGCTCTGAAAAGGTAGTGATGGAGTGTGAGTTTTGAGTTTTGCTTGGATATGATCTTGGTTTATGATCAACAAGTTGTAAAGGAAATTGAATTTTTGCAGTTACTTGGAAACCAGTAAGAGCAGAGAATGTAATGTCCTTGTGTGGGTACCTTGCAGCTTGACTACTGACTGCATGTCTAGTCTGCTTATCTCAAAAACATGTTACAGAATTTGAACATTAAACAACTGGACAAGGATCAAAGGTGTTGGAAAGCTCCATCTAAAGAGCAGCCAGACTGAGGTGGAGAAAAAATGGCTGAGGTTAGGTACAACAGAGGCTGAGTAACAACAGAAAGCTGATTCCTATTAACTTTTTCTGAGGGATACCAGTGAGACCTGAAAGACTTAATAAAAAAGTGACATTTATATAAAAAATGCAACATGAGACTGCAGAGCTCCTTGTAGCTGAAAGCCTGTATCTTTGGGATGAATATCTCACCATCTTGGAATCTTCTCCCATGAGTTTCACTAACCTCTGACCTATGAAATTCCAGAGTTGCAATCTGTTGGAAAACATTCTAGGGAACAATCCCTGTATGCCTGCTCTGATCTTATTCTTCCCTTTTGGTCACTGCTGGAAGCATGGCAAAGTAAATCTTTGTCTGACTAGGCACAGCCTTTTTTGTGTTGGGAAATGATGCTTCTTCCTATTGTTACTTGAATAATTGTGCAGAAAGGCTGAGAGGAAAAAAGCCTCATGGGTGAAGAATTTCTGTATCTAAAAATTTGGTACTTACATTTACTGCTGTCCATTTGTTAGAAAATCTGCCTTCAAGGAATTAACTGGTACAGGCTTAGCTTCTGTTCTGGATTTATAAGGGAAACCTCACATATCCAGTTAAATATTTTCTCATAGTTTCAACCTGAATCTCAAAACTTTGAAGCTCACTTGAGATACCACTTTGATATTCTGACAAAGCTCCTTTTTTACCTCCAGGAGTGTTATGTAGCATCTGTTGTATATAATGTCTGATTTCCCCCAGAAATTTTCTAGTTTGCTTTCTTTTAAAAAACAAACAGGCATTCTGAGATGTTGGTTAAAAAACTTAATTCTGAGGCAGGAAGTTTTCAAGTAACTTTATTAAATACAATGTGTATTCTAAGGCTCCTTTGTGTATGTTACTCTGCCTGTAGATGCTACAGCAACTATGAAATCTTCAGTATGTGAATGGTTTTTATGATGTCCAGTGAAAACAATTCCAAATAAAATTCATGTCATACTTTGGATGTATTAGTATTAGTTAAGTAGGAGATGCTACTGGGCTGAAGAGGAAATGTGCCATTTATTCTATTTTGAGAATACTGTGAGAGCTGGAGTGCTCTGCAGGGTTGTTTCACGGTTTTGTTTTCCAGTTGCTCTTCTCATTTCAAGCAGTGTTTGAAAAGGGTTGAGTTCCAGAGGCTCTGTCAGCAGGGCTTGCCAGGAACATCCCAGTAAAAGGTTAATCTGATTGGCAGTGAGGGGCAGTATTCATGGGGAAGTAGCTCAGACACAATCCTGAACGTGTGTTCCTGTGAACTTGCCAGCTTTGCCCTGCTGGAAACAATACTGTAAAAAGTCAGCAGCAAGGCATGCAGTGTTTGAAAATAGACTTATGACAGGGTTAGAATTTCCATTAGAATTTGACAGATTTGAAACCATGTAGAAAATGCATACATGATGTGCTTTAATGTAGTAAATGTATATTCTTGTCATAGAGTTACACATATTGTGAATGTGTAAAACTAGAAATGTTTAACATAACACTAAGTATTTAAATGAAATGAAATAAAAGCTCTGCTCAGCTACCAGTCCTTTCAACAGTACCCCACAGCAGCCAAATTTCAGGGGGAAGAATTGCTGCTCAGGAGCCATTTTTTGTGATAAGAAAAGAATTCAGATGCTAAATTTGATAATCAGGTCTATTCCCCTCCCTCATTTAGTAGTACTTTCAAGTTACCAAACAATTAAACTGGAACAGAGTCTTGGACTGAAGCCCTTCCCACTGAAATTCTTGATCATATTGTCATGTATTTCAAGTCAATAGCTGTGCTTCTCACCATCATTGGCTGTGTTAGTACTGCTGTGAAAATATTGCACTTGGTGTTGTGTTTGGAAGCTTTGAAATATATGAGAGATCATTAGTCTTGGTCATCTGATAAGATATCAGTCAGATTTGTATCAGTAAATTAGTTTGAGTTATTTGAGAAGGTTCTTCATGAGCTGAAGTGAACTGTAGCTGTCTTGGAAAGTCTGAATCATATGGAATTTCATCAAGTTGGATGTTCTGTTTGGAAGTCAAAAAGAATTGGATAAAATTGGATGAAAGACAAGCAACCAAGTTCACTATCTCTTCAAAAATATTTCTCATGGAGTTTTGTCTCTTGACAGAACCAAGCATGTTACAGTACTGCCAGTCCTTGTTTTGCCCTTATCCATGCCTAGAAGCTTGTGTTAATAAACACTTTCTCCAAAATCTGGCAGTGCTAGTACTCTCCAGTGTCTCTTGCATTTTGTGCTGTACAAACGACAGAGTTCTGTTTCTGTGGTTGACTGCACTTTTAGAAGTCATGGAGGAATCAGCTGCTATAAGAAGAATGTTGTTATTTGAAACATTAATGGTTTAGAAACTGTAAGTGAAAAGACTTTGCTGTTCATATTCTCTTTGCTGTTTGGCAGCTTGGAAGGATATTTTTTGTCATCACAGCATTCTAAAAAATCATACATTTCTTCAGAGACATCTTGTTGCCTCTGTGGAAATCTTTTATTTAATCTGAGTCACTTGAGTGTATCATTTCAATCTGAAGTATTTCTCTTTTTATCCACTGATGCTCAATGATTTCTATGCTGCTTTATGATAAGGGCAAAAGGAATGCCTCAATTCCTTTTAAGGGAAAACATGACATTACTTCTGGAGTAGTCTTTGCAGTAAATTTGCCAGTATTTTACCAGTACAGAAAGCTTCTGAATGACACTAAACATTTCCACTGTGAGTTCCAAAAGAAAATGATACATTGTAATTCCTGGGCAAAAGGTTTTGAATTGTAGACCGTGTGTTTGAAATCTCAATCTAAGACTATGATCCTCTCTTTGCTTCAAGTTAGTGACAGCACTCTTTGGTGATTGAGCCAGTGGAGGAAGCAGATGGGGGAAAGACCCACCTTGGGAGGTGATAGCACAGTTTAAATAAGTCACTCTGCATTTTAGTAGACATGAGGCAACCTACACTTCAAAGTATTTGAGTTTACAGTCTCATCATTTGTTAATGGAGTCTTTCATAGGTACATGTGCACATCCATATATGTGCAATTTATCAGAATACCTATAAATTCCTAACTATGAGCATTTTCACTTGATCTCAGTAGCTACTCCATCAGGGCAGTAACTCCAAGGGCATTTGATGCATATGGACACAAGGCTGGGGAAAGATCCTGTTCTTCTGTTTGCCCATGTTGCAGTGAGAAGCCTGCCACAGTAGGATGGTTGTTTTCTGTGAGAAAGGAGGGTGCTACATAGAACAGTTTGTGAATTGCACATTTGTTAATCCATTTCTAAAACATTATTCTGTATGATGACCCCTGTGAGCTGTGTATGTTGTCCTGGTTTGTCTAAGCTGATACTTTTAAAAATTGTGCTCTGCCTGAGGATGCAACATCTGTCTAGAGAAGCAAGGGAGTGTTGACTGATGTTGATAAGCTGTGCTTAGGAAGGCTGTGGAAGGCTTTTTTTTTAATACCACCATCTGCTCTTGTCAACAGATGCAGTCATCCCAGTGAGATACCCTATATTCACTTTCAGAGCTGAGCTTCCTCGTTTCTGCTCCATGCTAGTTTTTCTGCATGTTGCCTGTTCACTTATTTTGAGATATGGCAGGGAAATCTGTGAGTTGGTGTCACTCAAGGGTGATAAATACTCAAAATACTGGTTATTCCTTATTTCTTGTAACACCAAACTGAGAACAAGTAATAGGGAGTGACTTCTCTAAAAGTAAATGAAGCCTTCACATCAATCCATTGAGGTAATTAAGGAAAGTAGCAAAGTACCTTTTTTTTTTTTTGTGACAGTAATTTCTGTAATCATTCTTGCTCCTCATTCAATGTAACTAAAACATTGAATGGATCTGGAGTTTAACCTGATGCACAAGTTAAAGTTTTGAACACTTCTCTGCCTGAAGCCTTCCCTGTGTACAAAGTTGGGGTAATCACTGGCTTTTCTAGTGTTAAATTTTAAAGTACCATTATGTCTGTGTGGGTTTTCTTGTTGGGTTTTGTTTGTTTGTGGGTTAAAATTGTTTTTTTCCAAGGAATTGTTTTTGTAAACTCTGTGGTTGTGTATGTGCCTTGGACATTTGAGTTTATATACATTTTTGTAAGACTTATACATTGATTTTGTTACCAGTAGCAAAAATGGCAGTGCCTTTTCAGCTACTTGTGCCTATCTCAACTAGAAGCAGCTCCTTACTGTATATGTGGAGTTTTAAAAAGCTTTGACATATGTTAGCTTCTTTAATAAGCTTTTTCTTCTGCCTGGGAGAAAAGCATATCTCAGGAAACATTCTGTTCACAAACACTTCACTTTACAAACATAGAAGGACAGAGATGCAGCTGCTGGCTTGTTTTCTGGACAAGTTAGTCTAGAGCCAACAGGCACACCCTTTCCCTTGCCAATACCCTTTAGAAAACTGAATGCATGAATAAGAAATGTGTTCCTGAAAACTTCTGTGCTGGTGGAACTGAACTGGGAGACTTTTCTGATCTGTTGTAGGGTGGAGAAGGTGGTGGTGAGGGGGAGGAACTCTTGTGGAGTCTCGCTCTTTCTCGTATCTTTCTGCCTTGTGAAACTGGGATGTGCTGTGGTGCTGCAGCAAGGCCAGCAGCCCACTCTGTTCTCAGGATGCATTCATTTCTAGCTTTTGTTGTTAGTAGTTATGAAAAAGGGGAGCCTTTTTAGAACAGTACCAATGCACTTAGTGCTATCCGTAGTAATGAATACATAAGGGAGAGATTCAGAGTTTGCATTGCACAACTCAGGGAAGTGGGGAGGAACATGACACAACCATTGAGCAGGAAGTGGAGTTTATTGTTGAATACTGGGAGCCTCAGCATGTTTGGCACCAGCCTTCAGAATGGTCCCCTGCCTGAATGAGGCAATAAAATTAATGTCCATATTTGTTAAAGGCAAAATGATCTGTATGGTCACTTCAAGCCAAAAAGTAGGAAATTGCTTTTTTAATTATTTGAGAGGTGCTGGTGGAGAGATTGGATGATGATCATGGCCCATTGTAATATTTCCAGTGCTGGGGACCCCAAATCTGGATGCAAACCACTGTGAGCATACTAATTAAAAAAACCCCAAACAACCCACATTCACATTTTCCTCCAGTCATTAGCTGCATCCAAAGCAGTGTGGGGGCAGCAGGTGGAGGGAGGTGACTCTGCCCCTCTGCTCTGTGCTGTGAGACCCCACCCTGGGTACTGCATCCAGCACTGGGGTCCCCAGCACAGGAAGGACCTGTTGGGTGAGTCCAGAGGAGGCTCACAAAGATGAACAGAGGGATGAACAGGTCTCCTGTGAAGACAGACTGAGAGTTGTGGTTGTTCAGCCTGGAGAAAAGAAGGCTCCAGTGAGACCTTACTGTGGCCTTGCTGTACTTCAAGGGGGCTTATAAGAAAGATGGGGACAGACTTTAGCAGGGCCTGTTGCAGCAGGACAAAGGGTAGTGGTTGTAAATTCAAAGAGGGTACATTCAGACTAGATGGAAAGAAGAAATGTCTTATGATGAGGGTGGTGCAACTCTGGAACAAGTTGCCCAGAGAGGCTGTAGATGCCCCAGCCTGGCATTCCTGACAACATTCAAGGCCAGCTTGGACAGTAACTTGATCTCTTTAAAGATGTCCCTGCTCATTGCAGGGAGGTGTGGATTAAATGGCCTTTGAAGGGCCCTTCCTACACAAACTGTTCTATGATTCTATGAAAACCAAACAGCCTTGATTGACTGCAGTGGGAGCTTCAGTTGTGTTCATTTAAATGTGAGTGGCTTTTATCTGCTAATTGAATCTTACTCCAAAAAAACCCTGATAGTTACAGCTAGTGGTCAACAGGACAATGAGCTCCCTGTGCAATTTCCCTGAAAGGGCTGACACAATCCATTCATTAAGGAACAAAAGGGTATTTCTGCTGGAGTACTTGTGCAATATTATATTTGACAGCAAGTTAATGGGGGAAGTTAGGGAAAACAGTAAGAACAATCAAAACAGTTTATTTCCTTCTTCACAGGTAAAGCTTCACTTTGTACATTGAGGAATAGAATTTGATAGTAGACTCTTCACAGTAGCCAACAGCAGTATGGTAACTTTTAGGACAAGTAATGGAAATTAAAAACATATAACTAATTAATCTAATATTAAGTAAAGTTAGTTAACTGTTGAGGCAACTTACAGTTTATCTTTCAAAGCAAAAATTGCCCACTGAATTCAAATGCAACTATCACATCTGAAGCAGAAATTTAACAGGGAATTCCCTTTTGTTCTGTAAGACTGAAGAAGGTCAGTCTCTATTACCAGTCTCAGCAGGTAGGCTGGCAGATAGCAGACTGTACTGCCTGAACGTGGTATTGTGTTTTGAAATGTGTTACACCAGTTTGGGATAATTGTTGTTCTTTTTTAAGATTGCTTTTCAAAAGAGAACTGCTGCAAGAAAAGCCTTTAGGTAAAATAAGCATTAAAGTTAGGATATCACGATGGTCCTCCTTGGCTTTGTTGGGTCTTTGGCTGTGGCACAGGTGGTATGTGCCACATTTGGAAATGGTATGTCAGTTTTAGGCTGTTGCATGTTCTGTTTTGATTTTTAATCATATATGGCTTTTTCCTTATTTTTGCTTAGTGGCTGGGTTGTAGTTAAATAGTGTTCATAGCCACTCTTGGGGTGCTGTGTTTTAGATCTGTGGTGAAAACAGTGCTGATGGTTTGTAGCTAATGCTGCAGCTATTGCTGACCAATGTTTGCACAGTCAGGAGCTGGCAAAGGCCCACCTGTGGAAGGTTATGAGTGATTGATTCTGCATTGCTTGTTTGATTTCTTTTTCTCTTCTCCCACTTCTCCTTTGCCTGCTAAACAATTTTGTCTTGACCCACGAGTTTTCCTGCTGTTCCTCTTCCTCCTCCAGGGGTGGAGTGGAGAAATGAGAGTGGCTCTGTGGGGCTTAGCTGCCTGCCAGGGTTAACCCACAACAGTATTTTACATGTATATATACACATGTGAGTGTGTATGCATCCATAAATACATGCATATATAAAATCTGTCTTTTATATTTATGGTCCTAAAGGGAAATTAAAATCTTCATGCTTTGCTGAGTAAATTAAACTTTCTTGTTTAAGAAATGGGAGATTATTTGAAAGTGTTTTAGATCAATGTGTTAGGAGACAAGTGGGTAAGATCTTTCTCATTTCCTTACAACACTGTAGATTATTCTTATCTTCATTGCAGCGATTGTACAAGTGAAAATAATTAGACTGATTGGAAAATAAATGCTTTATTATCCAATTATTCATTTAGTTGTTCAACATGAATAATTGGGAGGGTGATGAGAGCTTGCTTACTACTAAAGAAAGATCAGCTTTTGAATATTTTCTCTAGTGAATTGCTCAATGGCAAGCAGACCAAAACCTTCAGTCAGAAAAATTTGAAGTTGGATACACAAGATAAAAAATAATTTTGTGCATTTAGAATAGAGTTTTGAAAATGATCTTTATATGATAGCCCAAAATAGGTCATATTGTTGTATATTACTGCCAAGTGTCATTACAGATCTTTGAACCTCACAGTTCAAATCCTGTGTGTATCAGCTTTACAGCCATGAGTAAAAATACCCTTTTTTTCTTTCAATCAGGATGAAAATAATACAGAAAATGCTGTCAGTTCTTCAGATGCTGAGAAACAGGATTCTCCTCCACCAAAGCCTCCACGGACCCGCAGGTACTTAACTGTGTTCCTGTACTGTTTTCAGCTGAAAGATGAGTAAAAGTAGAATAAAGCTACTGATACCATAAAGACTTAAGATGAATATGTTGTGTTTATAAGTAGAAATATACATAATGCAAATAGAAGTCATGTAATTGACTCTAAATATAAGCTACAATATCTTTGTGAAGTCTGTGTTTAAATAAGGATTAAACCTTGCAATGATTGTGAGTGGACACCTTTACTAGTCAGATATGTTAGTTCTACTTGTGATTTAATTCTGCTAGGTGATAGTAGCAAAACAAACTTAAAATAGCCTCATATAATGACTGAACCCTCATTTTTGGAGGCAAAACTATAATGAAACATACCCATTTATTCTAGAAAAATCTCAGACAAGTACTGCTTTTGACTAGAGTATGGCAACCAAATGCTGTTGTTATTACTGAGAAGAAGAATTGGCCCCACCAATCCTTTCATTCAGCAGAGGAAAGTCTTTTCTAGCTCTTAAAATGCAGAGACATAGCTTTACAGAAGGCAAAAGTAAATCTGCCACAACAGATTCATCAGCCTAAAATGGGTACCCAGCCCAAGTGTTAAGGCAGCTGAAGAAGTAACTTTCCTGAACTTGGTGTCCAAGCCCCCCAGCTGGTTTGTGGAGAGCTTATAGGGGCCTTTGGCAGGTGATCTTGCCTGTGTTACATTGCCTGTAGTTAAATAGACATAAGGTGAGCACTTGAGTTTCCTAAAGTTGTCAAATGACAAGAAACCACCAGCCAGTTGATATTCTTGCACAACATTTAGTCATAAGTAAAGTATAATGCCTTTAAAATAAAGAAGGAAAGAGATGGAAGTAAGTTGGGGCTTTTTACAAACAAATTACATGGTTGGTGCTATGTAGGCAATATATTTTTACCTTATTTGGATTGATGGTGATGTGATTGTATTCAATTATGTAGATTAAGATGATGACAGAGGAGTCAGTTAACCTCTGTTCATGAGTTTCAAGCTCTTGAAACTTCATCACTGAGCTTAGAAATATGATTTCTATCCAATAGATAATTTCCTTACTAGTGTTCCTTGAAATCATCTTAAGTGGACCTTAGTTTTTATCATTTTTGTATATTCATGTAATAATAACATATGTATAATTCATGTAATTCATGTTTAAGCACACATCTGTCTTATCTGCACTGCATTGTTCTTTACTTGCTGCATTAAGTTAAAATCTTTTAATCTCTCCTTAAAGCCTGGGGTTTTTTTGGGCCTGTTTCCATAAAATCATACTTTCCCATCTGCCAGCACTGGCAGGCAGATTGGTTTCTTAGAGGTGAATAAATGGAAGCTTTTAGCAAAGCTGTTGTCTTTCTAAAATGGAGATTATTTTTGAAAAACAATTAATTAAATCCCTCCTGGAAGATGCTTCTGAGGAAAGACTATTTGCTATTAGTCACATCTGCTCAAAATAGCCACTAATAAGCATGTTTTTTTCTTGATATGGGGAGTGATTTTACAAATCTACAGCCTAATTCAGTCAAGACATAGAGACAGGTTTTGTGTATTGTAGATGTTTTGGCATAGGGTAACATCCTTTTCCTGGAGAGGATGGGAAAGCAGAATGAGTGAAACATTCTAATTTAATCCCCATATGCACAAGGAAATATTTTTAGGTTGCCAGACAAATGTGTACTTGAGTTTTACGTGCACTGTCTCTGAAGAAGTTATAAGCAAGTTGCTAAAGCTACTGTTTTTGAAAAGAAATACAAAGGCTTTTACATTCTTTCTAGTCTATGTTGTAAATGGCTTTATAATGTGTATTTAGTAAAGCAAGGGAAGATTTTTTTAAGGCAAGGCTTAACATTTGCCTTGTTTGCTAAAGCAGAAAGGGCTCTAGGGACTGATAGCGCAGAGTTTGGGCCAGCTGGGTTTCAGGTGAACTTGCCTGAGATGATCCTGAGCAGAAGGAAAGTTGGAGCTTTTCTCTTGGCTCAGAATGCTTGTGTTTCATATTGTTCCTGGACTAAGCCATGCTTGCTCAGACACTAAAGTTTGTGGTACCTGTTAGCTGTTTTCTGACAGAGCCAAGCGTGCTGGATGAGATGGTGACATCTCCTCTGCAGCCCTTCCCACTGGCAAACCACTCAGACATGGCAGAATTTTTCTGTGAAGGTGGCCTTCTCACTCTCTCTTGTTCTGTTTGTAATATTATAATGGAATCATCTCAGTATCTTTAGACTTGAAGATCTCTCCTTCTGAAAGTGCAGCTAATATCATGTAAACTCTCTTGTCTGTGCTATGGATGAGATGTTGCTAAAGACTTTTACCATGCAAGGTGGGAAGCTTACTCAGAGAGGTATAATTAATCCTTTTAGCATTGCTTTGGCCTGGGCACATATTGGGAAAGGAGTGATACTTTCTAGGCTGCTTTTATGTCTTTTTCTTATTGGGAGTTTCAAGTATCTTTATGCTATCAATATTAAATTGGTATTTTACTTACTTAGCTCGCCATGAAGCATTTAGCTGTACTTGTTTTGCAGAGGTTTTGGAATTGTATTGCCTTCCAATCTTTTATCACCTTGTAATGCTTTAATGTAATTAAACTTGCTGTACAATATGTGAGTGTAGTCATTTAGCTTAATGTCTCTCTCCATTTGATGTCAACATAAAAAAAATTCTAGTATTGCTCCTTGATTATTACAGAGGTAAACAAGAAAAACTCATTAGTGCATACACCAGCACCTTATCCTAGAAATTGTTTGGCTTGGCAGTTGATGATTACTTCTTGAGAAAGTGACCTTTCTTTAGAGCACTGGAGGGGATGGAAAGTCTTCATTAGACATGTTTTAATTATTTTCAGGTTAAGGTAGGAAGAGGGCATAAGTAAGGTTTAACTTTGTTAGATATAAGACTGCAAAATCCCTAAGTTTTAAGTTTACACTTTAGGACTCTACTGAATTTCCATGACTGATGTGTCAGAATTCAGAGGGAGCTCCTTAATACCTTTAAGTGTTCATCCTTGAAATACTTCTGTGCTTAGTAGCTGATTCTAAAGTATTTAGAAAAAGAAGTGATTTATTTAAGTCAGGCTTGGTTACAAAAAGTTCTTTATTTTCAAGTTCAAATGCAATCTGAAATCAAAGCATGAACTTAGACATAAACTCATAAAAAGCAAAGATGATTTAACAGCTTTTTTGTATGCAGTGTAAGGAAGAGCAATGTGCTGCTGCCTGAAGGAGAAAAGGTGAAATACTGTAACAGTTTAACTCTCGTCAGATTCTGTTTGGACTTCAGTCTAATGACAGTAATTATATTTCCAGGGTTATGTGTTATTCTGTTTCATTTCAAGCCCTGAAAACCATCTCTTTCCATCTCCTGCAAAGCTAAAACTCATTGATGGCTGTTCCTTCTTAGTTAGCTGTCTCTAATTTGTATCCCACAATTTAAAAAAAACAAAAAGCCTCAGTAAGTAAATTTTAAAAGATAAATTCACCACCTGGTTATTTTTATTAATTCATTGTACTTTTATATAAATTATTTGTAGTACATTTGCAACAGCTTCACTCACTGGACTACAGCTTTTCTTTCACGTGGATGGCAGTGATTTAATGCTGAAGTAGAATAATATGGTTGTCTAGCTTCAGCCTGCTTATGTTGAGTTTAATTTTCCTATTTTAATTATGAGGGAGGATGTAGAGCTTGGTATCTATTTTTGGTTGCTCATAGCAGCTGCATTCCATGACCTTGGCATCACTCTCTTTTATTTGAAACACCCTACAGTATGCTGCATAGAATAACCATGGATTACTTAAGGGTTTTTTTTCTTTTGAACACTGGCCAAATTTCATTTAAATCTGAACCCATTGTGTGCAGTTTTAGAAATATAGCTCTTTTCCATCAGGAGTAGAGTGGGTTCGATTTTAAAACATTCTGAAAATTTATAGTATATGGCAGAGAAAGCAATAAATGGCTTTTTTCGTGTATACTTTTGGTTTAAAACTGTGGGAAGGCTTTTTTTATTTTTTGGACAAATTATAGTACTTTTGACAAAATTTTGTGTAATTGTTACTATGACAAATAATTTTAAAAAGTTGTTATTGCCTTATTCATGGTTTACCTGACACCTGGGAAACCACTGGCACTAGGGCACTGCATCAGCTGCTCAGGCTGTGGGGCAATAAAAGTGTGTGAAAAAGCTGCCTCGGTCACCCAGGGAAATTCCACATCCAGCTGTAAATGAGGAAGGGCCAGGCAGTGACAGTCCCAGATAATCAGGAGCAGTTGTATCTGAAGAGGCACTTCAAGGCTGAGTCATGACAAAGCTTTCTGCTTTTTGATCACACAGGCAGATTTTGCAAACGTGTGTGTTTATTTACAGGTATAATGCAGGAAAGCTTGCTTTTCTTATCTATATGGCCTGGCTTTTCTTTGGTTCACTGGCTCTTTTCTGTCTCAGTATCCTCTTTCATGAGCTTTCTGTTAGTTTCCTGGTATTTTAAATCAATTATTGTCTCCTGTTGTTTTCAACAGTATTAGTGGTTCATCTTCAGATAATTTTCTGCCTCTGGGGGCAGAAATGTCTCGGGAAGACAGCTGTTGAAGGACCTGCCCAAAGACAGCATTATGCAGCAGCCCAAAATTCACAAGAGTTTTAGAAAAAACTACTGCCAAACAGAGATCTTCTGAATGGGTTCATATCCTAATATTTCTGCTGTGTGGAAATAAAAAAAAACACATTACTTGCAATGCAGAACATGTGAAACAGTAATGATAAAAATGTCAGTAAAATGGAAAAACTGTTACCTATCGGGATCTATTTCCCAATTTTAAAAGAAAAAATACATTAGAATGCTATTTGGACATCTCAATTGCTGAGGACAGATATCCTTCAATATTAATAAGGCAAAGAATAATTGTAGCAAATCATTTCTTCACTGTAAGCTTTCATTTAAGAATGAAGGAATGACATTTAACTTCAAAGGTAAAGGGGAACATTGTAGTAGTTCTGTTGAGGTGTGTAGGAGGAAGTTCTTTAATCAACTTCTGGGCTGCTGATTTGTGCAGCATTTTGTGTATCATTAGTTCTGCAGATAAATCTAAGGGAACTGTTTGAATACATGTGAGGCTCTGTTTACCAGTGGATCAAAGGGTAGAGTGATTTTATTGAACAGTAATTGGTGAAGAACTTAATGAATTTTGACTGGTATTGTGGACCTATAACCTTGTTATATGTAGTTTAATGCTAATTTGCTCCTTTAGCTAATTGTAATGCTTAATGTTAGATCTGTACCAGATTAGAAATTAGTTTTGCTGATTGTAAATAACTCTGGGTCAGGAAAATCAGGTCAATAAGGGGAAAACCATGATTTTCAGTAGGAGGATTTAGTGGAGATTACTGATGAGCATCACTGCTGGTAAAAGGGGACATGTAAACATTTGCAAGTACACTCACTCTCTGTCTCCCTCCCCGTGTTCCACTCCCCATTTGGAACAGAGGAGAGAAATCCAAGAGGAGGGAATTCCCTTGTCCTTAGTGTGTATTAAATTGGAGCAAGACTTACATCTCCCCCTTTCCTATCTTATCTTTACTAATTCAGGAAAATAACTTATTCTCAAGGTTATTCATTTTTCAACAACATCTAGAGGCAGGAGTTCCCAGATTACTTCTGTTAAATTGCTTTGATATGCTTTGTATTTCTCCTGTTCAAATGTAAAGGAAAACAGCAATATACAAGTGCAGGGAGGAGAGGAAGAGAAGGAATTTGAGGCCCAACTCTTTGTGACAGGAGTCAGGGAGAGAATGGAAGAGATCACCCAGAACTGCAAGGGGATCTGTGGGTTTCCAGATACTGATACAGGAACTCATAGAAGATTATTTGGAAGCTGGGAAGCTGCAGTATTTACGGGGGTTAGGATTTTCACAAATGGAGAATCCAAATGGTTCTCTTTAGTATGGAATCTCTTGTATAAAGATTTTAGTTCTTCAACCCATACTGCTATAGCTTGGTGCTAACAAAGTCACAAGGATGAAACATGCTGTAGCCTGTCTCAAGTCAGGTATGCTTTTAGTCCTCTACAAGACTCAATTCTGAGACAGTCCCTGGGCTTTTTTGCCTTTATATGGTTGGTTGATTGGGGCTTTTTTTTTTTTT
>VZRX01022630.1:31319-53041 GCA_013398075.1 Notiomystis cincta
TGGGGGGGGGAGTGGGGGGAGGTGTCCTATATGTCATGATAGTCTCAAGAATTTGCACTTGCTGAGTCATTCTTAGGCATGGTTTAGAAGTAGGGGAGCCAAAGTAGTACTTTGATTTTGCTTGTTATGTGGCATGCAGACAAATAATGAGAGCCTGTTTGCTGCCTTTCTCTGGTAGACAGAGTTCTTGTGCAATTGTGTGGTCCTTGTGCTGGAGGGTCTCACGAGAGCAGAGTAGAATGCCCTCCTTGCATGTGCTGGCCACGCTGCTTTGGATGCAGCCCAGGACATGGCTGGGTTTGGGCTGTGAGTTGCTTTCTGCACACTGCTGGGTCACACCCAGCCTCTCCTCCACAGCACCCCCGGGTCCTTCTCCACGGGCTGCTCCTGGGCTGTTCAACCCCCAGGCTGTATGGGATGCCAGGGCTTGTCCCAAGGCAGGGACAACCTGGGTTGTCCTTGCTTTGTTGAACCTGATGATGTTCTCATGGGCCCACCTCTCGAGCTTGTCCAGGTCCTCCTGGATTTTTAAAGGAATGGAAATGATAAAAATGCCTTCATCAGTTATGCTAAATGTTTGTAGTCAACTACTCTGCATCTAATCTGACAATATGCTTGAAGAACTTCTCCTTTTAAGTAGCTTGAGATGAACTGCACTAATATGCACTGTAATTTGGATCATGTATTCTACTGTGAATATTTTTTATGTTGCATGGCTAAATTTGGGTTGCGACTAAGCAAAGACTATTAAATACACAGATGTAAAAATAAAATCCTCTTGGGTATGTACAGAAAAATAAAACTGAAGGAAGATATTCAGTGTTAAGTGGGCTGTAAGGATTTTTTTTTAAGAACTCATTCTTGGCTTTATTGAAATTTGAATTCCATATGTCAGGTTACTCAGAGCCACTCAAGGAAAAAAGTAATGAAATGCTGCCACAAGAGGGCCTGTCTTGCAGCATCTTTGCAAAATGCTTCTGGGAAAGGATGTGAGCAATCTTTGAACTATTAGTGAGGATTAGTTGTGGCCTGAATGAATGTCTTTGTGATATTCTGAAAGATATTTTGAGTGTGTTGACTTAATTCTTGCCTACCCCACTAGTCATATTCTATAACTGTTGTCTGTGTGCAGTGGAAGCTCTGTGTGGAGTTTGATACTGGTATTACAGCATTAACTACTGCAATGGGAGATGGATAGATATCTAAAATCTTGTCAAAATCCAAAAAACTTAAGCAATTGTGTCTTGGTTGTTTTGCAGTTGCCTTGTAGAAGGAGATGCTAAAGAAGAAATCTTGCAGCCTCCAGAGCCTCAGCCAGTACCACCCATCCTAACACCATCTCCCCCATCAGCTTATCCAACAGTCACTACGTGTGTGTGGCAGGACAATGACAGATACCATCCAAAGCCAGTTTTGCACATGGTTTCATCAGAGCATTCAACAGACCTCAACGAGAATTACAACAAGTCCACAGAACATTCAGGGAAGAACGAACCCAGCGAACACACAGAGAAGAGGCTGGAGCGCAACTTAAGTTTTGAGATCAAGAAGGTGCCTCTTCAGGAGGGACCACGAAGCTTTGATGGGAACTCCCTGTTGAACAGGGGACATGCAATTAAAATTAAGCCTGTGTCATCCTGTGTAATTGATAAGAGCTTTAAGCCACAGGAACAGATTTCAGGGGATTCGTTTGTAGATGCTTCTCAAAACTCATGTATGGAATACAGCGTGCCACAGTCTAACACAGCCTTAATACCCTCCCCAGAAGGTCTGCAGAGCCAGCAGGGGTCTGATAGCCCAGCCAGACCAGACCGTCTGCCTCTGGCAGAAAAGGGACACGCCACGTGGTCGCTGCATGGGCCGGAAAATGCACTGCGCAGGTCCGGGTCTGAGGAGTTGTCTTCAGACACCTTAAGTCATGGTGTTAAAACTCTCTCTCTGGTATCAAACACCCCAGTTGAACATCCTTCCAGTGATACTGTTGATCATACTCCTCTTTCTGTTCGAGCACCCCTCTGTTTTACTAATCCTCTCCATTCAGATGATTCTGACACGGATGAGGTGGACTTTGACAGAGCCATGAGCAAAAGCACGTCCAATGTGTCAACCGCAAGTGCCACAGTCTCTGCTGCCACTAATACTGAAAACATTGCTGCCAGAAAAGTATTGCCAATGTCTATTGCTAGGCAAGACTTAACAGCTGTAACATGTTCTGAAGATGGCAAAGGTAGGTTTCACTGAGGTTCAGAAGTGCTGCTCTTTATCTAGCTGCATCTGTAGAGTTGGACAACGTAAATTTCTTTGCAATGCAATTTTCTAAATGTAAATTTAATCAGTGCAGTATGGCAGCTTCAGAGAGGGCACAACTCTTTTCATGACCGCTTTCCATTTGCATGTGAGCTATTTTTGATATAAAGTACTACAGACCATGATTAGCTGCTTCAAAAACTGTACTGTGAGCTTTATTGTGAGCCTTCATTTAATGCTTTATTTATAATGCATTCCTGTAGGTTTGTATGTAATTGTAGGTTTCTGTGTTATTATTTGGTGCATATTTTTTCTCTATGCCCAGTTTCATGGAAGTGTCTATAATAATTGGGGGTTGACTAGTCAAAGCATTTTCAACAGGCTTGTGCAAATGCATAACAATTTCATGCTTATTGGTTGATGTGCTGTTCCTAAAAATGTAGATGTAACCTCATATTCACTGTGTTGGTCTTTGAAGTTGCTCATGATTTGGCTCCTACATTTTGATAGCGTTGTAAATATTTAGCTGTGCTTTTCTCATTTTCTGTACTTGGCTGGGGGTGGCAAGCTAATACAGCTGTTCATCTAACAATCCAAGTTATGCTTTATTAGCACTTTGAAAATTATTTAGTGGCTTTTTATCTTTTACTGCTTTCTTTGAGGGTTTTTTTTTGTGAGTTTGCAAGTTAGAATGTCATTTATTGAAGGCAAAAGGGTCCCAAAACATGCAGGTGCAGATTTCAGTCAGGCTGGCACACTCAGAGCAGATGGAAGACAGAGCTGGGAAGAACAGGTTAGGCCTCAGTAACTGCTTGTGCAAAGCCCAGCAAAACAAGAAATAAGGCTGTGGAGCTGAAGGAAGAACATGAACTGCTGGATCCAGCTCAGACTCCTGTGCTTGGAGCTGCTTACAGGGATGGCCTTACCCCAGGAGTCTGTGCAGCCTTCATGACTTTCTGAAGTGAAATGGGGCTCAGTGTATGATGCAAGATGCAGAATCAGCTGAACTGAAAATACTGGCTTTGTGAACTAAATGTTCACCAAAGGTCATATATCCAGAGCTGTGAACTGTTTCACAGCCTTAAAAACAATCTGTTTCTGTATCTTGATACAGATCTGTAGATATTGTGAACTGTATCTGTAGGTCTATAGATTTTGGGACATTGTGTAAACACGGGACAATACTTGCACATACCTGTATGTTTTAACACTGTGACTTAAAAGATGCTCTGCAGAGCTGACAAATCCTTTTGTCATAGTTATTTCAACTTTACAAGCAGTTCTCCTTGGATTAGTTTTATAGATTTACAGGCTATTGTATTTCTCCTTTTAGCCAGAATTTTTTTCTTCTTTCCCAGAGCAATCATTGTTTATCACTGTTTGAAAATTATCACCTCTCTGTGCATCTCATTATGTAGATGCTATAAGAACATGCAAATAAAATAAGTGCTATGTCATAAATATGATAAAGAAGTGGAGAAATGTCACTCTAGAATTTGTTTCATGTAACTGTGTATCAGAAACGTCTTGAAATAATAGTACAGCTCTTGTGCTGCTGGTATGTTGATGATTTCACAGGAACTGATTAAAATTCTAGCATTAATTTTTTTTTCATTTATCTCTTGTTAATAAGGGTGTATCTTCTTCCCTGTTTGTGAACACTTCCCATTTTACATTCTGATTACAGGTCTTGTAATCCCTCTGGGACTCAAGAATATAGGGTTAGATTGCTTTGCACCAGTGATCCTAAAGCCTGTTTACAGTGGCTTTCTCATTTTGCTTCTGGCTCAGGACTCTTCTGTCTGAAGCTGGGAGTGTGGCTGCAATCACCAGTGAAACTTGTCTGTGAACTTACCAGCACCCTAATTGCCTAACCTAATGTCTGGTGTGCTTGGTCTTACCACACAGTTAAAGCCTCTTTTTCATTCAAATGAAGTGAAAAGTAGTTGTACCCTGAGGTAAAAGGAAAAGAACAAACAAAGAGAACAATAAAACAGCAACAACACCCAAAACAAAACCCTAGAAATTCACTTTCAGTTAGTGCATATCCATGGTGACTTTATTTGCTGGTTTTATAGAGGCCCTTTCTGTTAATGAAGGTTTTCTTGTGCTATATAGTCTTGGGATGGAGCAGGTCTCAGAAGTCACTTGGAAGAGAATGGTTTGTAGAGCTTTATGGAATTCTGTCCCTGCAGCAGCTGGGTGTGCTGGCAGCTCAAGCTTCATGGCTTTATTAGTTGAAATGTCTTTGTATTTTTGAATCCTGTGCAGAGTACAGTTGTCAGATGAGATTTTGTATGGCAGCAGCTACTTTAAATTGTTTTAAACCAATAATTACTACTCCAAGTTTCTTAGCAGGTCAGAGAGGGGCTTTTGCTGCCAGAATAGCTCGTGCCAGTACACTCCTGGGAGGTGAGAGGGAACAGACTGGGGACAGGATGTGGTACTGGCACCAGGAGTAGCCATCTCCTCTGGCTCCTATTTACCCTTCTGCCTGGTGAACCTTGCACTGGGTTTAGTTTAACTAGTTTGTGTCAGTGGCTGTGAGCCAGGGGGCCTCAACATGGACTTGCTGAACAAAACTGAGACCCAAAAGAATGAACAAGAAGTGTTTATTGGAGTTACTGAGAGGTTTTTCCTCCAAATTGTTTAGACTGAAAATGTGTTTTCGTTTTCTTGCTTGCATAACACACAAACATCCTACGCCCTTAATGTGAAGTTAATGTTGTTAGATGAAGTTGGTCCACAGTGTTAGTGTGGTAAACCAAAATGTTTTATAATATTTGTTGCAAATTTTTCTTTTGCTTTAGATCTTATAACAAGTTTAGGATTATCTCATATATGAAAACATCAACTTCTAAAAGTCTAGAAGAAAAATCTATGTTTTTTAACTTATCTAAATGTCATATTTGATTTAGATGCTGATGCTAGTGAAGATTCCTCTCCCCCACTCCCAGAAAGAACACCAGAATCATTTGTATTAGCAAGTGAACAGAGTGAGTTTTTGATATTTGGTGATAATTGGAGATAAAATGTGAAGAGCATGTCAGTATTGTATTGTATTTGAATACCCCTGATTTTTGGTTAGTCTGTTGGAGCAAACTGTAAAATGGAATGAGATCTAGCATGTGTAGCAGCTTATTTTGAGGTTTAATTTTTAGACACACACTTGAACACAGAGAAATTATTTTTCATTTTCTGACTAAATATGGTGCTATATGATATTTAAGTAATTGGAGACTTCAGTATTAGTAGAGCTGGTTTTCAATCTGAAGAGTATGGAAATGAGATGATACAGTGGGGAAATGCAGTACAGTTAGGGAATTTCCCAGCCATTTTAGTTTCCTACTGCTCCCAGGCAGGGAATGGGTATGCACATGAACAGTGTTTATCTGATTTCCTCTTTCTTGGGCAAAGCAAAGATGACACTTCATTCTGCACTGCATGTAGTGAACAAGCCCAGTTTGTCAAGTTTAATGTAGTTCACTCTTTGACTCTGTCAAAAGGGTAACTGCAAGAAAAAGTTGACACTTACAGATGATGTGCTCCTATTGTCATAGTTCATTCATCAAGCTAGTTATGGCAGAATACAAAACAGATGAATTGAAATGAAGTGATGAATTAGGTTGATGCTTGGTACCTTCCAGAAAACCTAAAATGATGTATTTACTGAGACTTTTATTTAGTGTCATTATGAAACTCAAACTCTAGTTAATCTAGATATTTTCAGCATAAAAACATTGGAGTTTTGTAAATGGATTCTTTGAGCATCATAAGCACAGGTAGTTCAGAGCCAGTGATCCTTTCTTTGGATATTATGGGCCTGATGCTTTTCTGTGACCACACAAGGAACAAAGCTGTTTTCTTTTAAAAAAAAAAAAAAAATCTCTCTCCAGGACTGGAATCACTAAAACCACTTCCATTTTGTTTGTCTTTTTGCATGATGCCAGTAAAGGACAGGTGTGGCTGTCCTGACTTGAATGTTTACTTAGGAGACCTGAAAAACACATACTACCCAGCTGATGTAACAGAAGTTCTAAATTGTCCTTGAAAAGGAAGCCAATTCCCCTGTTGGTTAGGAAGCCCCAAAGGAACAAAATGAACATGCTCAATGCAAGCACTGCAGTCTTGTGCTTTGAGTTATATTGTGGCATTTTGCCTTATCTGAAACACTTTTCACATAAAGAGATTTTCATGTTTTTACAGGCATTTAATCTAAAAAAAACCCAACCAAACAAAAAAACCCAAAAGGTTTAGAGCACATTTCTAATGCTGTGTACTAATGCCTCCTGAGGAGAACTGAAGTATGTTGAGTTGCTGTGATTCTTCCTAGGCACAGCCCTGCCGAAGCCGGTCGTGATTGCGCAGTCGGAGTGGAGCCTGTTGCGAGATCAGCACCTGCCTGAGCAAACAGCCTCCACAGTAAGTGCAGGAGACAAGTCTGTACTAATCAGTCATTTCTGGTTTGGTTGGGAGCTACAACAAAAAGTAAAATACATACTTGTGAGAAGTTGCAGCTGTTGGTTGTCTACAACTGGCCAGTTTTTCCTCTGCCTGAGCTGCTGAATTGATGTGGAGAGCGTGTTTTCTTTCCAAGAAAATTATCTGGGTTTCTAAGGTCAGCAATACTTTTTAAAAGAGTAATCCTTAATATGTGTTAAACTATGGCCTTAAGAGTATAAATATGCTGCTTTTAGGGAGCTTGCTGTCTGCCCTTAGTGGATCTTAGGCCAATTCAAACCAGAAGAGAACTGCAGTCTCTCACCTAACCTGATGCAGGACCTCAGCCAGGCTAACCAGAGCTTTTCCAGCTTGAAAACCTCCTGAGATTGGACACTTCTTATCATCTCTGGGCAACCTATTTCACTGCCTGAAAATGGTTTTCCCTTATGTTCATATTTATTTTTAAAAAAAAAAAACATTTTTTGTCCATCAGCTTTCACTTTTCACTCATCCAGCTCACAGTCATCCTACATGAACAGCTGGCAAAACTTTAAAACCATCTAAATAATTTTTACAGTTATCACTTTTTCCTATGTGCCCCCAATATCTCACTTAAAAATATGACAAAAAAGAAAGATGTGAATTTTCAAGGACTGTAAATGTAGTGTGAGAACTAAACTACCTAAATTTGCAAATAAATTGCAGTGTCATGTTTTTTAAATTTTTATTAAATGCTAAGGTTCTAATAGTAAATTCTCATACTAATTACTGTAGCATTTTTTTGTCAATGTTGAGTCAAGTCAAAAATGTAGAGGCAAGCAAGTATTTCCATCAATGTTATATGTCTTTGGTGATGTTTTCATAATCTTAAATTTCTGACTTTATTTTAGTTTTTTGGAAGTGGTTTGTGTAATTATTTTATATATCTCTCATTAACAGGGTTTGAAAACAACTTCACCTATACTACCTGGTAAGTGGTGGAAAAGCTTTTCTAATTTTTTTTTTTCAAAATACATTTTTCCTACTTAACAAAAAATTGCCTCAACTTGGTGTTTGCTCTGAAGATATCTAAGTATATTGTCAAATATTGTTACCTATGGTGTCTAAGCACCTTTAGTTTAGAAAGAACATCAACAGATGCCTTTATGTTGATGTATTAAATGCACTTGAGCTTTTGCTATAAATAGATGCTATGTGGGATTTCAGCTATCCATACAAACTGGTACAAAATAATAATATTCTGAAAGCAGGAATATGTTGCTATCACTGAACATCTACTTCATAAACAATTTTCAAGTATCGCTTTTAGGAAATGAGAAATTGGCTTTCACAGCTTTATTTTTGTAAATAATATTTGCTGCCAGCTGTTTTCTGGACTGCAATGACAAGTGGCACTGCCACAGTGGTGGCAAAGTGGATGTTACACTGAGGGGTCTGTGTGTTTTCCAGATCGTCCTGAACGAAGCAACAAAACACCAACTGACATTTTACCTCAGATTTCTTTTTCTGGTTCCACTGATACAAGAGGTCAAATTTCAGAATTTCCTGCAGAAGTAACAGATATTGGTAATTACAATTCTTTCAAAATATAATCATTAGATGACTTGAATAGGATATTCACTATCAGTACTGGTTTGAAGAGCTGCTGCTACTGCCACCCTCCAACTGGCTGAGATGTAGAATCCACACAAATAAGCCTGCCTGGTCTCTTCAGCAGTGCTGAAGGAGTTTTCCCCAGAATTAATGATGAAATTATTCTTCACTTTTAAAGAAACTCCAAAGTGTGTAAAATAGAGAATTTGTCAAATGGGTTATTTTCGTAAAGCACTGAAAACTTCCAGAAATAACACCCAATAACTGCCTAGGTATGCAGAGAAGGAGAAAAAAGAAAAGATAACAAAGGCTGTAATACTGTATTTATTGAAAAGTACTTTCCAGTGAGGTTTAAGTACCAAACTATAATGATATACAAATTGTTCATATTTGTATTTTCTATGGCCAGAGTGCCTTCAGAATTCCACATAGTACAAAGGTGTTTTCTAGCCCTGAGAGTAAATCTGTTCTGTAAAAGCTGGAGCCATGTCTTAGTGACCTTCTGACCACTGCCAGCCCTTGTGAGCCTGCCATGTCCCAGCAGACAGAAGCATTAAATACATTTCTTTCCTTAGGTTTCGGTAACCGCTGCGCAAAGCCCAGAGGACCAAGAGAGCCACCCTCAGAATGGACATGATCCAAGAACCAATGGACATGCTATCAATAAATTATACTGGAAAACTCAAGTGCCACTGAGAACTAGAGAAATAGTGTTCCACTTTCCTGGGGGGCGACTAACACAGAGCAGTGTAGATCTAACTATCAATGGTACATTCTTGCAGTGCATCCCACGCAAAACCTGACACATGGTTCACAACAGTGGATTCCAGTATTACAACCTTTTGCTGGGGCCATCTACCTGCCTTACTACACTTAGGAGAAAGTATTACATATGATTTATTTTGTAACTTCAAGTATTATTGCCTTAATGTCTTTTAACCCTGTTACACGCTGCTTGTAGACATATGTTAATATAGTAATACTTTTGACAGATTGTGTTTATGGACTACTTTTTGCTAACATTTGATTACCATGTATGCATTATTTTGTATATGTACAGGGCAAGTAAGTATATAATTTGATAAAGTTGCAATCATAAAATATTAACAGAAGATGTAAGAAATCTCTGCATGATCTAAATTTTTGTGTACCTTATTTGTAAGTTATTTGCCCTGAAGTTTTAGAAAATAGTTTCTGGGGTTTTTTACAAAAATTGCTGGACACACACAGCCAGAATTGCAGGTTAGCAGAGATAAAGATTGTAATGCATTTTGTAAATTGTAAGCAAAAGGTTATTTTTATATTATATACTGTTTAATCGTCAGACCTGATTTGTTCTGGTTTTCATCTAGTCATGGAGATTCAGTAAGTGCCTTGGAACAGTATTGAATTCTCTTAGCCTGTGTATGTTACTTCAGTGTTTTGAGTTCATCTGGAATTAGATTATCAAAAATATTTGTACATTTCTTAGTATATTTGACCTGCCAGTAAAAGAGAAACCATTTTACATAATCAACACTCCTTAGTTTTCATTTTAATGTTTCATCAGTTGCAATCTTTAGAAAATTCATCTCTGTCACCTTTCTGTATAGTAGGATTTTATGGTTTTAATATGGCATGTTTCTAACTTGGGAAAACCAGAACACACTGGTAAAAGGACTGTTTCAATACCACTGTCTTCTCTTACAGATGGGGAATACAATTTTTGTTGTTCAGCGACTGTGTATGTAAGAAAGCAACTTATATGAAGGTTCACCTGGAGCCCTTGCAGCTACACTGTATCTTGGCAATATATTATGTCAAGAGTTAATCCTTATAAGGATTCCTTACTTAAACTTTTCTGTAATACAATCTTTAAATTAAAGAAAGTAAAAATCTCACTCTGGGTGTTTTTACTCTTAGGAAAGAAAACTGTGTCCGAACCCCAAGTGTAACAGAGTGAAGGATGGCAGCCTGGCTTAGCTTACAGATCTCATACTTGAAAAGAACACTGACACTCAGAACCTTATTTTTAGTAACTACTTTAAAAGTTCTGGCTAGCAATAATGCCAGAGAAGCAAAGAAGAATGCTTAGAAGAAAATGTTCATTTTAGGCAGTGAAACCATATATCTGAACTTTAGCTGGAAATATTGTCTGATCTACTACTTGCACCTTTAGTGTCTCTGCTAACAGAGAGCTAATGCCCAGATAGCAGGTCTGTTGTAACTTCCTGAAGGTACATAACTTGCACTTACTGTCTCTGACTGTGGATTTCATCACCATGTGCTTCGTACATGTGACAGACTGCCAAGCTGGGGAGCTCTTTCAAAGAACTGTGTGCACTATAAATACTTCCCATGGATGTAGTTTTGCAGTTATTCATTTAAAAATAAATAATCCAATTATAGATGCCATCTGGGATAACCTATATCAACTGTATTCCTGATTTGTAAACAGTTCAGACAGCTGGAATGTTCTGCAGTTGGCAGAATAAGGCTGGCCTGAACTTTGTCTTCTTTCTCTCGTTTTGCAGATGATTAGCTCAGACTTTTATATTCTTACAGAGCTCCTGTGGATTTGTAATGCAAAATGGGTTGTCAGCACCCCTGGGCAGTCCAAATCATTGGCACTTTGGGGGGGAAAAAGTTAAATAAGAAAATTTCCAAATATGTTTTGGATGTACTTTTCAAGGATCCCTTCCTTATTTGTCCAGCAATAAAATACAAAACTGGGCCGGTAGTAGATTTTCTGTTTTTCAGGGATGAATTTCACTTACAGCAAAGGCTGACCCAAATCCATGCACTACATACAAGCCATCTGGTTATGGTTAATTAAAGTACATCCAGGTTCATCTCTTTTTCCCACTTAGCTTTGCCCAGATTTGGATCATATTCCAGGCTGAGTTTGTCACAGAAAAACCTCAAAGAAAGGTTGCAGCCCTTCTTTGCTTTAGGGATACAAAACTGCAGTTCTCCTGTTTGGGTTTCTGTTTCCTTCGACAGAGCTGATTCACAACTCACTGCTCCCTGCTTTGGGTTTTCTATTTTCACCTATTGTATTTCAGATAAGCTGGCAGTTTTAAGAGCAAGGTGAAACCTGCCCAAGGTCATTATTTTCTATATCCGCTCTTGTGGGTGGTGCAGAGAAAACTGCAGGTCTGGATGCTTTACGCTGGGGAATTTCACATCATAACTTTGAAATATTATCATCTTAACAGCTTCATCAAAAAAACCCAAGAACTTTCCTTGTGGTTTATTTGAAATGGAATCTAAAAGGTTTTACAGTATTGCATGGGCTTGCAAATTATCACTGAAGCCATTTTGTACATACATTGAAATCCTGTTTAGCTCCAGTCTTCCATGTTATTTTTTCCAAAAGCAGTCTTCTGCTTTCATCTCTGAAGTGCAGCTTTTCATGCACTGACTTATCACTGTAGCAAAGAAGCAGTAAGGCTACTCAACCAAGCTATTTTTATTAATAACTGCTGCATTGGCTTGTTTGTCCTTCAGTATTTTTCTAATATACTATTCATTAATTTTTTCTAAATGTATTAATACTGAACAAATCATGCAGTGAATTATCACATCAGAAGAAGAATGAGTTCCCTATGTTTAAGAAATGTGAGTTCTCAAGACTCAGAAGAAAGCTGACCTCTACTACTACCATTGCTTATCTCTATTACTCAGCATATTGAAGATTGTGCATTGATTTGGCAGGTAACAGCCTAGTTTGGTAGTAACTAGAGCATAACTCCAGCATTTTTATTTCTTATCTGCTAGGAAAACCTGCTGCATTTACATGTAATTTTCCTTAAAGAAGTTTCTAACTTGGGAACTGGTCAGAACAATGAAAATCTCCAAGAATTACAGCTGGGTCTTTGTATATTGGAATCCTGGACTGGGTTTCTTTGGAGATAAATCTCTAAAAGAATGAATGAGATCAAGTGCAATGCAGTGACTGGGCAGTGTGATAACCCTGTGCTGCTGGAGCAGTTGCTTTTAGCTGCAGGTCAGACTGTTGGGAAGCACCCAAATACAAAGCTCTTCCTGTAGCATAGCCCTGACATGCTGCAGATAGAGAGAGGGAACCCAGTAAGAGAGGGCTGGGCTGGGGAAAGACTGGCAGTGAATATCACCTTGCAAAGGGGATTTTGAGGAGGAACAAGGAGTTAAGGACTTTGGACAATGGAGCTGTCCAATTGCACACAACTAAGGCTTTGAGAATTTTCTCAGGGCTTGAGGGAGGAGTAACATCTCTGCAGTATAAACAAACAAGTTGGAATTCCTGTAGCCCATTGCCAAACAAGAGCCTTTCTCACAATCTCAAAACGCTCTTCAGCTCTTGAGAAGCTGACACAGTTTCTCAGGGAGGTTATCCTGTGTGGGCTAAAGAGCAAGGCCAAATGCATGGAACATGTGCACCTAGGACTGAGCACAGCTGGGGCCAGCCAGCACAAGGCACTGACTGCTCTGGAACCCTCCGAGTATCTAAGCAAGCACTTCACTACGTGAAAAGGTCAGTAACAGGCTTGGTAGCATCCAGTAATAGCCAGGTTCTCTGCTGTGACTTTTCCTAACCATTTCAATGCATGTACTTAATCAAAACACAGGTTTGTCAAGTGTTGGGTCAAACAGAACAGGAAAATAACTCTCTTCTTGGCTGCAGTCCTGTGGTACTCTCAAGATCTGTACCAAATGCTTCACTTTATTGCTTCTAAGACCACATGGCAAAAGCTTAGTATTTGCAGTCTTAAAGCAGTGAGTAAATAAAATGTTGTTGGCTATTTTGATCTATTCAGTCATAGTTGCTGTAACAGTTGATTTCTTTAAAAATTTGACTCTTGCCTATGAAATTATGTTGTGTCTGCATGAAGAACTTACTGTGGTGAGGGCAAGGTAAGAAATCAATTTTGCATTTTGGCTGAAATCCTGCAAAGTTACATACGGCTGTGGTGAGCTCAGTGCAGGTATTCATCCATGGGTGTTGTGTGTCCGTGTTTGCAGTTCTGGGGCCCCTGTAAGGACAGGGGTTAGCTCTGCCTCAGGCACTGTGGCTGAGCTCCACAGATTTCAGCTAGTGAGGTGGAAGTTGTCTTTCACGTCTACAATTCCTACTTTGATCCACAGAGTTACAGTCCTTAGTATAAAAGATCACAGGCAGGTAAAAAAATTGATTCTTTGGGTAGGTAGTGCCACAATCTCATGGAGAGCTTGACTGTCAAGTCAAAATAAGAGCCAGACTTGGATCAAAGATGATCCCATTGTTCAAACATGGACTATCAAAGACTGCTGAGCTTTTCTGTTACTCAACTTCACTCTTCACCAGAAGACACCTGGTGTGTGGTTCCATCCCAGTGTATGTTCCACCTGCTACATCTCTGGCCCAGTGTTAAATGGACCAAGAAACCCCATCAGGTTCATAATCTGAGTGTTTTCCAGTGTTTTCCTACATTTGTTAAAATTTTTATTTGCTTTCTTGCTTTTTTCACATTAAATGGTGTATTCATTGTTCAAGTGAGCCTGAAAAGAGCTGGCAGGAGGAAGACACAAACCTTGTGAGGAAACATGCCAGCTCTGGTGTCCATTTGCTGTAGCTGTTCTTTTATTTGCTGCATCTCCACAATGTATATGCGTTATGGTGAATATTTAACTTTGTAATATCACATGTTTTATCAGCCCTGCCCAGTGCACTTCTCATCTTAGGGTTTCAGTCTTGCCTGCACTGAACACTGTTTTGCTGTAAGTGAAGGAAGGTTGAGCCTGGTCCATTCTATTTCCACATGTTACTATGGTATCTGAAAACAGCTAGGCCCACCAGTGGAAGACTGGCAGTTTTGTTAAAAAACAGTAATGTAGCTTCTGATCTGTTTCATTAGAGACAACTGAAAGCTAAAATAGCCAACCCCGTGAACTCCAGTAGAATTACCTTTCCCATTGATGTGAACGGCCTGTGCCCTCAGGCTTTTCTGAACAAGCACTTGTACACTGGTTTTTACAAAAGGTAATTTAAAAATTACTCATAACTTGGGTCATGAGATCCGTGGGAAGTAATGTGTGAGCACGTAAGAAGTGAAGCAAGTTGCCTGGATAGAGAAAATGATCCAAAGAATGGTCTCTCTTGGTGTGTGGTAAAAGGTGAGTCTGGCAGGGTTGGGAAGAACAAGGAGCACGTAAATGCCAGAAGAGAGGGGTAAGAAGACCTGAACTGCAGCAAGTACAAGGGCAAAGCTGTGTTTGCCTGTGAGTAATAAAAGGCTGAAGTGAACTTGTTAAGCAGGTTCCCGGTTTTGTAGGCTCCTCACAAGGGCAGAGAGGTGTGGTTGGGTAACAGGAATGCAGCACGAGGAAGACGCTTCTCTAAATAAATTGTTGTGTTTAAGTTCCTACTCGAATGTGCAATTGAATACAAGCCTCTTGAGTTTTGCCTGATCAGGCCCAGAAAAAGATTACTCTCCAAGGTGAGAGAAAAATAAGGATAATAACCTAATAAGGATAAACTGACCCTTGAAACATCCTGGAGTGGATGGGAGAGGTGGAGATGTGAAGAATGTCAAGTTCAGAAAGCAATCTCTTGGCAGGGATTTTGAGACCTCTAAAAGATACCAGAACAAGGGCACTTTATGATACCATTGCCATGCAATGAATACATCTTTGTCTGCATGGAAATCACTGGTAAGAAGGCAGCAATGCAAGTAGTTCTTTTTATAATGTAAATCAACTTTTATTATACATTAGGACTAGTGAGACACCTAACAGCTCTGAAAAGCTGTTGCTGAGCAGCTCTTTCCCCTTCTGTGTCATCAGACAGCAAATTCATACAAGTTCATTGATGCTGGAAAGAACACTCAAGTGTATTTTTCTTCCCTTAAATCTATCCTTTTTGGAAATAAGTTTTCAGACCCTACAAAAATATTTCTACAGATAAATTAGTTCTGTACAGTTTGGATATTGAGTGGTGGTCAAAGTTGTCCTCAATTTACTTCTCTGCCACTACTGCCTTTCACATGTTCTGTTTAGAAAAACAGAACCCTCATTTGGGCAGCTATTCCACAACAGGGAGGGTGGTCTCAGACTCCCTGATTCATAGCAAAGGGGTGTCTAGTCTTAGAATTAGAAAAGAAAGAAAAACACCAGGCCTCCTTTGGACCTCGGGCACCTGCCAGCCTCCTCTGGGTGCTAAGGTGGAATGGCTACGTGAGCCAAAAGGTCTCTAAGAGAGACCTTCCATGTTAGCCCACAAAAATAAGCTCAACCCTGTCTCAAGGAGGGGTTTAGCTCCAAGAGAGGCTGCTCTGCTCTTGGCCTGTCCACAGTCCCCAGATCACAGGGAGTATTTTGGAAGGGAGCAGCCTTTGTCACCAAACCAAATGCTTTGTGTTTCAGCTATACAGGGCTCCTCTCCTCATCACTTCTGGAACATGTGATGTGCTCTAGAGAATCCTCCTATCTCAAAAAATGGATAGGTGCTCTTATAGATGGCATTATGTGTCTATCTATTTTATATCTGAAACCATGAGACAAATCCTCACTTTGCTAGAGACTAAAATATGTGTAACAGTAAGGTCCAGAAAGAGGGCACTGCAGTACATTACTGCTTGTAAATTTGCTGTACACTTCAGTTATGCAACTCAGAAGGTTGGCTGGAGTTTTTATTAGAATTTTTATCTTAAGGATGTTTTATAGATATATCAAGCAAGCACTTCTCAGTGTCTCTTCTTTCAGTGATTAAGGATGTGTGAAGAATTTTTTCCATCTGCTTCTTCCTCTCCCTTCCCATTCTGAGCATCAGAAGCAACCAGCACAAGGGAGCTCATTTGGAGCAGCTTCTGGGCCAGAGTCTGTGGTCAGATGACAAATCCATCCTGCACGTTTGCTGGAAGTGGGGCTATCCATCATGTAGGCTCAGCATTCCTGCCTCTAAGCCAGGGCAAGACCACACATGTAACAAGGTACAATTGTGATTCCACATGAACAGCCTGGGAGGAGCCTGGTTATCTCCCATTTCAAGACTCTGATCTGAGGCTGATAGTGATGTGTTAGATTTACATTGAAGTTATTCCTTCTATCCTGAGTGAATCCCAAAGCCCTTAACTGCCATCCAGTACATATATTTAAACATTTTTGGGTGACTTTATACCCTAATGCCATGGTCTAGAAATTTCAGGTGCAATTATCTTCCAGTTACATTGGTACATCAGAGAAAATTTGAGGAGATTATAGCAAATGCATTCTTACTTTCAACAGTTTGTCTTAAACTGTTTCTCAGAATCACCATGGCCACTGATCTGAAGAGCTGCTGCCTCTGCTGTGGACTGAAATTTGTGAACAGACAGAAAGCTCTTTATTGTGGATTTTTCCATTAAGATGTTGTTTATGTGAGCAAGAAGCTGAGGTGAGCAGTGAAAGATTAGCTGCTACATATAAGTAACTGTTCCTTTTCTTTTTATATATACACTTACAAATATAAACTGCTACTTTGCAAATAAGTGCCTGCACCTAAGACACAAGACCTGAATTTCCTAGAACTAAATGTACTCCAAATCAAGGCCAGGTTGGATGGGACTCTGATCAGCCTGGTCTAGTGAAAAGTGTCCCTGCCCATGGTAGAGGGGTTGGAACGAGATGATCTTTAAGGTCTTTTCCAACCCAACCATTCCATGACCATTCTTTGATGTGTTTATCCTTTCATAAGCCTTCAGGGATAGGGAAGAAAAAACCCCAAACCCATCAGGAAAGCCACATGGATTTCAGTTCATTGACTTGAACTCTTTGGTAACAGTAAGAGGAATGCATACCTCATAGAACTGCTTGTTAATGAACATGTATTCTGTGAAAGTTTAGTTTGGGAGAGTCTGTGCCTTTTCTTTAATGGAATCATGGAACGCTTTGGGTGGGAAGGGAACTTAGAGATATGTTACAGAAGCTATGTCAAAACTTATACCAAAAAAAGCCCTCAGTCAAAACCAAAGTACTTCCACAATCACCTGTGAAACCTTTGGAATCACCTGTTGAAAGACTTCCATAGAATTTCCAAGCTGATACGAATGAAAGGATGGGGTATGGGGCTATTTACAGCCCAGGCAGGCACATCTCAACTGGAAATGTGGCTGCTCTTGTCATAGCAAATAGATATTGATCCCTGTCCCTGCTGAAGCCAAGATGTGCAGGTCCTTCTCTCCAGGATGTCTGGAGTGGCCTGCAACTGGAGCATCAACAAAGCAGAAAAGATGGTGATTTCCAGGCACCGCCCACAGAAAGAGCCCTTCTCCCATGGTCTCTCTTTCCCCAAGGATGGGAGCAGCCACAGCCTTACTGCAGCAGCTGTGGTAAATCCACTGGGCTATAAGGGTTAGGCTCTGTATTGTATTTTTAAAAATGCAACCAGGATATAGCAAAGGAATATGGGAGTGGACAGACTCTGGAGGCATTTGAGTGAAGGTGGATCTAATGGTAGCTGACTCTAAGGGAAATGAAAAAATGACTACTTGTTTAAGTATCTGTGCAGAGCAGCAGGGAATTAATATGTCTCAAGCTCCAGTGGGGAGGCTGTTGATCTTTAAAAAAAATCCAGAGTTGCAAGCCAGCACCTTCATTTGAAGAAAATTAATCTCTTAATTGTTGCTGAAATAAGAAAATGGGTAAGACTTTTATCCATCTCCTGCATATGTAAGGAAATACAGTTTTGCTTGGCTTGCATCCTCTTGCTTTCATACTGATTTTAGTCATTATGTATCTTTTGAATTGAAAAATTCTGAAGATCTTTCAAATAGTCAAAATTTTTTGGGGTGCTATGAAGACAACAGCCAAGCAAATTACCTTTTAACTGCAAGCAGGTATTTAAAATTATGTATATCAAGACTTTCCAAGTTTGCTCCATTGTTGTGATCATTATTACACTTCGAAAAAGAAATACTGGATCTGGGGATGTTTCACATGTTAAACACAAGCGAGAAAACCAGTTGTAAAGACTAAAGAGCTGTTATAGCAGTAATGTGTAGCTGTTTGAAAAAGCATTAAACTAGAAACAAGTACTGTAGGTCCTCCCTGAAGTGTAAACTCCTTTTTGTGGTTTCTATGGATTCTATAAACTGTTGGCAGATAAACAGTGTAATAAAAACCATGAGTGTCCCCAGTAGTCTGCTCTG
This sequence comes from Notiomystis cincta, assembly GCA_013398075.1. Taxonomy (NCBI): domain Eukaryota; kingdom Metazoa; phylum Chordata; class Aves; order Passeriformes; family Notiomystidae; genus Notiomystis; species Notiomystis cincta. The sequence goes on from VZRX01022630.1 coordinate 49,727, forward strand.
CCACTCTGCCAAATGTCTAACCCACCACCCCTGAGCCATCAGCAAAGAGACAGACGCTGTTTCCGAGGGGAAAAACGGCTTTTTGGGATCACCACTGCCTTGGTTTGATCAAAGACGCTGGGCTGCACACTCCCACTACTGTCCCTTGCAAAGGACAACGGCAGGAGGGGCAGTTCTTATCCCCCTGCAGCAAGGCTTGTCAGGCTGTCAGCAGCTCCAGCTGTGAGCCAAGTGAGTCCCCAGGGTCTCGTTTAGTTCAATTGTTTGGGTGGTAATTGCAGAAGTATTTGGATATGTCACTGGCTGTTCTGAAAACCCTGACTATGGAAAATGAAGCTCTTCTAAGGTAAATCACACTTTTACACGATGAGATCACCTTTGTCAGTACATTTCTGTGCACATAAGGCTAGTTTTCACCTCCATTTCCAAAGATGAATTAACTGATTTTCAAGGAGTTTGAAGAAAAAATGAATAGCATAAAAAATTACAGTTAGCTAATTTTGCAGACAAAAACCAGTATAAAGATGTCTAAGTGTTATCAAATGTTTTCAATTTACACTTGGCACAATTATTTCCATGCTTGACTTAAGAATTGAGCAGATGCCAAACCAAGGAAGTAAGCACATGGAGAGCAAACTGTTGGAATTATAAAAAGATTAAATAACATTTCTGAAAACTATTTTTCTCTTTGGAGACCTGAGTAAGGCTACAAAGCTTCACTCTGGTAGGCAACTAACAGTATAAAGCCAAACCACTGTAACTTAATGCTGTGTACAGCATTTACATTCAGCTTTTTATTTTACAGGGGATGGCTGAAATGATTCTAAGTTTAGGTAAGCATATACACTAATTTGTTTAAATAAATGCTTTGATTAATAACCATTTATATCAGCATTTCATAATTATCCTAATTAAAATGGCACTTGCAATAGGCAGGCAAATAACATGGGAAGCTTATTATTAATGCATGTTGGATACTGGACTGCTTTGTGCCTGACATTTTTACTGTTATGGTTTTGCCTCATTTTGGTTTCCATGGTCTAGAAAGTCTTCCTGGATTTCCCTAAGTGCATGTAAAACTATAGACAAAAGTACATTGATATAATTTCCATCGGCAGTTTAAAGGCTTTTGCTGAAAGAGATGAGCTCTCTGGTCTCTATGTGTGGGATGCTGCCAACACCCCAAGGACTGATCCCCACAAAGACTTCCAGTTCACACAGCTCTCTCTGCAGGGGACTGGACTTGTGACATGAGACACTACTGTATTTCTCTGGAGTAGTTTGGTTTGGGGCAGTGTTCTGACAGTGTTTCTCAAGATTGTATCATTTCATTATAAGCATATATTTTTTACTCTTTTCAGTTAACATCAGAACAAATTTCAGATTCTAAACTGTATTTTACACAAGACATACTGTTTGTATCTACCCCCTTTTTGTTAAAGACACTCTTTATTCTGAACCAGTTTTGGTGTTTCTTATCTTGTCTGTGTCATTCAGGAGCATCTGTCTGGGATGTGTGCACTAGCAGCTAGAGGTTAATTAAAGTAAAAACAGGTAGTAAGGAAGACACCCTGAAATTTAGTTTTAATACTCTGGAATGTGTGCTTACCATAGGTATGGTGGAACACTTTAATGTATCTGTGTATTGGTGACAAAACAAGTGAAGGGACAACACCCCTCCCTCTAATGGCAGCACGACTGCGGGAGCTGAAACAGAGCCGGCTTCTCAATTTCAGGCACCCTGCAATTTCCTCTGCTGACAAACGGGTATGAGATAGCAGCAGCAAACCTCCAAACATTACTCACACTGCTTTCCAACAAGAAACAATTACATCTAATAGGTACTCTGTCATCTTGCTCCAGATGAATTTTACGAAGAATTCACTAATAAAAACTTGGCTTATGCTTACAAGCACAATATGCTACTTCAGAAAGCACAGGACACAACTTCAGCTTGACCTCTAACATCAACTGAGACAAAGTGACTGATTTGGACTAAGGAAAAGAGACACGTCCATTAAATGCACAGGGTTTTCTCACCCACTGCTACAAATAAAACATTTCTGAGGAAGCTGAAAATGACCTTCACACTCATAGGCCCACTCTAGTTTACCAATCTATGTACATATGGGTAGATTTGTACCTGGATTTGTACCTGTCTGGGATCGGATGTGAGCTGACTGATGTTGCTGAAATACATGCTGTGAAATGTTCTTCCTTAGACACAGATGCCATTCTCCCATCAGGCCCAGAAATACAGTTTGAAGATACACTCTCACAGTAATGACACTTGAAACATCTGAGGAAAAAGCAGTGTTGTCTGTATACGGGAAATTTATTCTTTGCTGCTGTTGAGATGAACACTGAACTGCATTCAGCCTGGTTTACAATTTCAAAAGAAAATGAAACAAAGGAGGATACAGCCCAAGTGCTAGGACCTTATTCTGAGGCTGATCGGTGGCAGCTCAAATGAAAATGGTTTGTGGAGCAAAAAAATCTACACTTAAAAACCTTGTTTGCCTGCTGAATACAACGTGCACAGAACTTGTCAGAGGAATTTCATCTGGCTGCCATCTGCCAGGTTCGGTTTAATGTGGCCTTGGCTCTGCTCTTCCCGCGACCCGAGGTGTGACCGACCAGAGCCGGAGCTCGGCAATGCGAACACTCTGGGAAACTTCTGTTCATTTCCGCGACGCTTCCTGCTGACACCAGGACTTGGGGGAATTTCGGGCTGCTCCTGAACCGCGGCTATGGCAGCTTTAGACGCCCAAGGCATGGCTGGGGGGCTCCCGTTCGGGACACTGAGCTCCAATCCCCTCCCTGAGGCCCGGCGGTCAGTGATGCCCTGGTGACAGACACCAGACTGCCCGGCGGGCCGGCACCGGCACCTCGCACAGCCGCCGACCTCGGCAGCCTCTGCCTTCCTCCCACCAGGCCCGCCAGAGCTTCCAGGCTTTTTCTGGCTCCCTCCGAGGATGTGGGACAGCGTGGACAGCTCGGGTTCAGAGAGCGCGGAACGAACAATCTCCCCTGGCTCTGGGACACCCGAGGGACAGGCTCATCGCCTCCCCGGGCACATCCACCGGGCACGGCGCTAGTCCAGACCTTCCTTATTCTCAAACAAACGCCCTTTCCAGGAACAGCCCGCTGTCAGCCGCTCTCAGAGAGGGGAAGCCCAAAACCTGAGGCATTAATGAAACCCTCGGGATGCGCCGGGGTCCAAACCTTCCTTGTTCCCAAGCAAACGCCTCTCTCAGGAGCGCCGCCTCGCTCGCGCTCCGGTCCCAGCCGCGCTCCCCTCACGCCATCCCCGCT
>VZRX01022630.1:53483-112297 GCA_013398075.1 Notiomystis cincta
TGGCTGGAGGGGGCAGCGAGCGCTGAAGGATCCGCTGGTGCGGCCCGGCGGCAGCGGGAGGCGGCTGCGAGCCGGGCCGGGGGCTGCGCGCTCTGCTGGACCCGCTCACATCGCCGGCGTTGTGTAAGTTCGCGGGGAAGGCAGCGGCGGCTCAGTCCGCCGTCAATCCTGTCAAAAAAGGGGGTGTGGAATTAGCGATGGCGTCAGCCAGAAGCTGCCAGAGGCCTTAGGTTTTCTTACCTATTAGGGAAATGGGGATGCCGAGTAATTTATTAGAAATGTGCGACTAAAACTGAACTGGGGAAAAACGGAGAACATGTTGCAAAAAATCGCCGTAATTAAAAAAAATTAAATCGTGAATCATGTCGTTTCTTAGGCTATTAATTTTTACAGGCTAAGTCGTTGAGTACTAGAGAACATGCAGTTAAAATTTAGATACTTAGACTTTTGAAATCTCGTGTAGGTGCTGCTTCAGGCTTTCTTTATTTCTTGGAGATCACATCTCCCACGGAATGTTCGAGGTCTGCAGGATAAGGGGAGAAGTGCTGGGTTAGTTCATTAGTGGGGCTGGACAAAAATGGCCACACGAGGTAGGACAAGATGTCAGGCGAGAGTCTTGCTTGGATTCCTGCTGTGATCAACAGTAAATCTTGGGAACTGGAAGACAATACATGAATATATGATGACAGTACAGGAATACATGCTTTTATTTCTAGTGTGTCCTTTCCAGTCTCCAGCAACCTTAAACCAGATGCTGATGCTTTCATATTTACATTGAAATATGAGGGATTTGAAATATGCACTCCATTACCTAGTTTAATCAAGTTTCCTTTCTTTTAAAGGAAAGATAAATTGCAGCTGTTGTGTATATTTAGGTTACTTTGATTGTGGCCTATACCTGTAATTACAGGATCAGCCAAGCTTGTAGAGAACTATCAATATGCCTTTTTGTCTATTGATTATGTTGTCTGAGCTGCCTTACTGCATTTTCTGTTAATTTCCATGATCTTAGTCTATGATTCACTTACCATTGAGTTTTTATTTACTTGGTTCTTAACTGGTGGTGTACAACTGTGTTTTAAGTATGTAATTTCAGTGCTTTCAAGTGTTGCATTTTAGGGCTTTTTTTTCTCCTTTGTTCCTGTCCAGAAGATGACTTGGATAAAGCCTTTAGAAATGATGTTCAGTACCCATTTGATGTTGGTGAAGTCATTTTGTCTTCAAGGATAGCTGCTGAGAAACTCACCCAGTATCCTTCTAGCAAAGCTAGAAGGAAAGCTATGTAATCAATAACCATATTTGCTCAGATTGCTGTAGTATCAGTATTAAAGTGTCATGTTAATAAATCTTGGAACCATATTACAATAACACATTGGTAAAAGAAATTGACACTGATAGTGTTAACTGAATAATTGATGTGATTTGTCTTTAAAGAGGAGATTCTGCACCATGTATCTGGAAAAGATACTTCTCTCAGAGCTTATATACTTACAGGCACAAATTCTTTATTTTTTTAGTTGCTGGGTGCTCAGAACAGATCTTTTTACCTTACATTTATTTCTTGAAAACTTATGTACATGCAACAAATAAATTTTCAAAGGCAAGCGATACCTGTTTGGTATCTGAGTCTACAGATTTCTGTTTAGAGGAAGTAGTTTCTAAAGCTACAATTTTGTGGCATAATTTCCTATGTAAAAGAAGAACTTTATTTTAAACTGTGTATTTTTGCAGAGAAGGCTGTGAGAAAGTGAAGGATGTACTGAGTCTTCTGCTGAGAGCTGCCAGCTTTCAAAAGTAATTCAGTATTTGACTGTAGATTAAAGAACAGGTTTGTGCTGTTAATCCTGTGAATAATTTACTTTGCAGAGAGGAAAGGGAAAAATGCAGTTATGATGCAGGGAGAAAAGAATGGCTGAGGGGCAGGCATATAAAATCCTAAGTACAGAGGAAAGCTAAGAATGACATTAAGGTGGGTGGGTGGAATAGTCAGGACTTGTGCACTGGGAGTGCTGAAGCTACAGACTGGAAAAAGATACCAGAGGCACTGTGGCTGCAGCATATAATGAGTGAATGTGGAATGAATTTGAAATAGTGACATGAAAGGAAAATAGCAGGCAAAAGCAGTATGGAGGTGATTCTGATCTTGTTTGGGGGCAAAAGATATTATACTTAGGTGCTGTAGAAAGGGCCAAGAAGGTTAGAGGAAGGTAGGCTAGAAGGAGAATGAAAATTTTAGGCAGCCTACTGATATGACATGGGTAAGTTTAGAGGATTTGGGGAAGTTATGAAAAACTGAAGGCTCACACATATGGAATATATGAGGGGTGGGGACATAGGAATAAAATATGCTCCTTTAGGTGTAATGAGGTGAGTTTGTAGAAGCTGGCATCAGTGCATTCTAAAAATCAACCTCATGCAGGCAAGTGCATCCTCTTGTTCCTAGAGTCTGCAGTTAGACAACCTTTTTGCTTTTGGTGCAGTGGAAAAGGAGCAGCAATGTGGAATTGATGGAATCGATCGTTTTTCTGTCCTAGTATCAGAACTGACACACATGCCAGTGTTGCACCTGCCAGAAGGAAAATTGTGCCAATGGGGAGACTAGAGGTGTAGAGGCAGAAATGCCAGGAGAGAAGCAGGTGGATTGGGTTAGAGTTCCTTGCTTGTTTTGAGGCTCTGGAAATGAAGAAAGTCCATCCTTCTCTTTGCAGCCAAAATGGAGATGCATTGCAGGTGGGATGGAGCAGAATTCCCAGTCCAGGAGGAGTCGTGTTTCTGGTCAGTGAGCTGTGTGCTCTGCTACACAGAGCTCTTAGGATGTGAGGAGAAAAAGCTTTACATTTGTGAGAGATCTCTGTACTAGAGAAGATGAGGAGCAAAGCTGGGGGAATCAGAAGAATGGCAAAATTTATCTCATGAGATTGCCAGACTGGTATAGGCAAGGGAATCAGGGTCTGCAGTGATGTGGAGTGAATTAATGTGAGATCTGGCCTTGACAGTAGTACCAATTGCATTTTCCTAATTTTAATTTAATTACTGTAATGATGATAGGGATATTGACACTGAGGAGGAAATTGTGAGATTTTCCCCTTGCAGTCAGGAAAGCTGGTGATAGCAGCTGATGTGTGTCCTTCACTTGCAGCAGTCATTACGAGGTAAGGAGCCTGGTTCTGAGGCACCCTTATTTCCTAAACAATAGGAAGATGTTAAGCTTGGTAGTAGCCAAGATGGATGATGTGTCTAAAGCTTTTCAAAAATTTTTATCTTGTCTTTGTTTAAAGATTCTCTGGTCTTTTAATTAATTGCAAAGAGCTTTAAGTTGCAGAGTCATAACCAGGCCTTACACCTTGTGTTTCCATGAAATGGATGGAGTTCAGTGACCCCTTCAGAGATGATCTACCATGCAGAGAACCTGAAAGAACCTTTTGCCAGTTGCATGATTTATTCTGCAGATAGCAAGGTTTAGGCTGTTTAAAATAAGCTTAAATTTCACTTGTCAGGTACATTCTGATAGTGGAACTGAAGTTGTGCAATGTTTTTGTTTTTAAAACACTGTATCAGTCTGACAGAAGTGATTGCTGTTCATGCTATGACTCTGCTGATTCAGTTAGTTATTTAACTGATACTCTGCTCTAGCCGTTCATAGTTGAAATTGTTTTCATAACAGTGCAAAGCTCAGCTCAGCCACTCCCCACTTCATTAGACAACGCCTGTTCAAATCTTTGGTTTTGGTCCCTATACTTGCTGTAAGGTGTAATGCAGTTGCATGATCCATCTTTTCTGCTATTCTTGCTGTTTCTGTGTACAATTTCTCTTTTTCTCTCCCTTTTTTTTTCTTCAATGATCCATTTGCTGATAAGATTGCCTCAGCATGCAGGCAGTTGCAAAATGAGATTGACATCTTTGGACTTGCAGATGGGGATTCCCCATATGAGCAGGAAAGCTGAATATGGTGCTGTAGCTCTTAATAATTTTTTTTTTTTTTAACTCTCCCTTCTTTGTCCCCTGCTCCCCTTCATTCTCCTGCTGTCTTTGAAGAATAAGTAAGATTAGATTTCAGATGAGCATTTAGCAATGATTCTTCTGGTCACTGTTACCTTGTACTGTGTGACCCTTCTGGGATTTTAGCTTTTAAGAAGTTACACTTTTAGTCTTGACAATTTTTGTTTGCATCCAGTGAGATGCTCATTTCATGGTCTCTGTTACAAAAGTAGGTTGGAGAAAGTTTTGGATCTTCTTTTTCCCTTTTGAACTGGGGCCATGCATCTTGCTTGTTAGATTGTCTTTTATTTTTTCTTTTGCTAGACATTTCCTCCTTCTTTTTGCTCCTATTTACTTTTTTTTTCTTTTTCCTTATACTGTGTGGTTTGACTCACTTCCTCCTCCTCTCTATTGAACTTTCTAAATTCAGCAGTCATTTTTGTGCTTATGAGGCCTCTTGACCAATCTTATCTGAATTCTTCAATATATTTGTATTTAGATGCCCTACTGTAAGCAGCAATGTCCAGAAAGTATTTAGGGTTTTAAGTGTGGTATTCAGGAGGAAGAGGATCTTCTCAAATTTCTGTTGTTGTTTGAGATTTACATGCAGTTCAGTTTTTAGAGATGGTAGTGATATTAATGTAAGTAAGTATGCAAAGTTGGGATAAATTTGGAGCAGTGCAGCTTTTTCTTGAAGGACCTTGTCCCCTTTATGATAACCTTAAGCTTGCTAGGCAGAACAAAATCTTTCTAAGGTGGAGAACCATGGCCTTCCTGTACCCCAGAATCCAGCTATGTGTGTAATTCATGCAGCAGAAACTTACTCTGATTTAAGAATACCAAGTATTTTTTCTTAGTTGACACAAGATCAGGAGGCTGAAGCACTTGATCTGAAACCTCTCGTAGAGGCCTTGTTTGCAGCTGTCACATTCTCTGTTACTGATTTCTGATGCAACTCCCTAGTGCTTGAGCTGAAACTTGGCTCATTCAGTTCTGTATGTAGAAGGTTTCCTTAAAAGTGTGAAGCTTAAAGGAACTGGGAACTATAAAGATCATATTTCAGTTTTTTGGAAGTGTTTTAATTCTGAAAGGGATCTGCCTTCCTTTCCATTCATTGAAGAGCTTGGGGAAATGTTCTTGCCTGATAAGGGGATTTCTTTAGTCATATCTTGGATTTTAAACCTAAATTACTGAAAGGGGTGTTGGCCATATATTCTGGTTGCTGGGATGTGAAAGCTATCTCTTTTTTTCATGATTTTTTTTTTTGTATCTTGGGAATACTCTATGGGTTTTTCCATGTTCATTAAGTTGGGAAACCTGCTCTCCAGTGTACACTGTAGGATTTAGTAAGTGGAGGTGTCAAAGCTGTTAACGTGGTGATGTTAAATGTACTTCATGTACCTGCATAAGCAGTTAAACATGGCTTCTAGAGGTTTTATTTTTATGGTGTTTGCTTGAAGTGAGGAGGGTGCTGATGGGAGGGATGGTAACTGATATTCTCGTCTGCCCCTCCTATCCCCCCTTCCTTTCAGTTACTCTCCTGGTGGTGTCACCCGTATTGATGGTGTCCCTTAGCAGTAGCCTGTAAATATTTTGCCTCACGTGCAGTAACAGCCCTTAAATCAAATGGAGGACAGAGAGGCAGAATACTTTGAACATAATCTATGACTGACTACTAATGTGAGTTACCATCTGGAAAATGATGCAAAGCAGCTGCAGCTTTTGGCATCTGGCAGGGTTGTACAGCTCTCCTCTTTCAGTGCTGAAAGGAACTTGCTTGTTTGAGCTCCTGCTTGGGCTTCAAGGTGCTTATTTCCCAGGCGACCACGTTGCACATAATCTACCCACTAAAGAGCACTTCCCCTTTGCTCATTCTCTATGCTCTTGGTTTACCTTTCTGTCTGTAGAAAGCTTGCAGTAGAGGCAGAGATCTGATTAGATTTCTGAAATCAGGATGGTGTGATCTGTGAATTTGTGTTCCTGTATTTACTGCTTAGGAAAGCAGTCATTATGAGAAGGTATCTCCTGAGTTGGGAAACTAAGAACTTCTACTGTAGCCTTTAATTTTAAATGGCTATTTGATATATGAATGCAGTGCATATCCTTTTCTTATATTTATGTACTTAATCTAACATCCAGAAGAAGTAGCTTTGGAATTTGAGGAGAAAGTATGCATATCATTCTTAATTCAGTTCATTGTGTAGAATCATTGTAAAGTGAAAATATTTTTCAGATGCCCTTTAGAAAGGTGAGATGGAACACATAATAAAATTCTTCCTGTCTGTATGTAGCACTTGTTTTATTTTAATATACAGCTGTTGCAGCATTTTTTTTGTGTGTGGGCGTACTGTTTCTGTGTCATGAAAAGCAAAGAATATGGACTCTTTACTCTGTGAACTTGAACAAGACATGTAGAAAGCTCTTAATTCCTCGGGTATTGTATTTTCTCTAAACAGAGATACTTATTCCTACAAAGCTCTGTATTTAAAAGGTATACACTGGTTTATTTAGTAGAGCTGGATTGGGTTTGCGTGGCAAGGTTCTGGTAGCAGGAGAGATACAGGGGTGGCTTCTGTGAGAAGCTGCCAGTGGCAGTGGTAGCATTTCTGGGATTATATATTTCGAGAGGGGGGAAAAAGTTACTGCACAGGACCCATTGCAGCTGGAGAGATGACTATCTGAGAGAAACAGCCCTGCAGACACCCATGTTAGTGCAGGAGGAGGGCAGGAGGTGCTCCAGGTGCTGGAGCAGATTCCCCTGCAGCCCATGGTGGGGCAGCTGTGCCCCTGCAGCCCGGGGGGTCCATGGGGGAGCAGAGATCCACCTGCAGCCCCTGGAGGACCCCACGCCAGAGCAGGTGGATGTCCAGGGGAGGCTGTGACCCTGTGGGAAGCCTTTGCTGCAGCAGGCTCCTGGCAGGACCTGGGACGCCTGTGGGGCACTGTGCTGGAGCAGGCTGTGCCTGAGGGTCTGAACCACATGGAAAAGGACTCTCACTGCAGCAGTTTGTGAGGAGCTGCAGCCCACTGGCAGGACTCACATTGGAGAAATTTGTGGAGTATTGTCTGCTGTGGGAGGGACCTCACTCTGGAGCAGGGGAAGAGTGAGAGGAGTCCCTCCACCTTTGGAGGAGGGAGGGAGTGACAGAGGTTACATTTGATGAACTGACCACAATCCCAATCCCCATGCCCATTGTCACTTAGAGGAAGGAAGTAGAGAAAATTGGAAGTGAAGTTAAGCCTGGGAAGAAGGGAGGGGCAGGGAGAAGATGTTTTTAATAATTAGTTTTTATTTCTCATTACCCTACTCTTCTTTTGATTGGCAATAAATTAATTTTTTTCTCAAGTTGAGTCTATTTTGCCCACAACAGTGACTGATAAGACATATGATCTCTCTTTGTCCTTATGTCAACCCATGAACCTTTTGTTGTATTTTCTCTCCCCTGTCCAAATGAGGAGGGGGGTCATAGATTGGCTTTGGTGGCCACCTAATGTACAGCCAGGGTCAACTTGCTACAAGAGTAAGAAATAACTTTATCATTAAAGAGATGTTTTTCCCTCTCAGTCAGTAGAGCTTGAAAACTGAGGACTGAACCTAGTTCTTACTGAACTTCCATAGCTGATTCGTACTGTACTTGGATTTTTATTTTTTTTTAACCCTGGTAGGGAGTATTTGCAAACTCTGTTTAGTCTGTGACCAGTTATTTCCTGAGCAGTGTATTTCTTTGTCAGAATAATATAAAGTAAAAGTGTATGTTTTGATAGGTGGGGTAAGCTCTATGAAAAGATAGGTTTCTTTCTTTTTTGTCCTGGGATACAAATTATTCAAAATGGTTGGCTTTTAGTTTTAGTATCTTTAGAGGTATGTAAAGGCCTAGGAAGGCTGTGTATTTGGGCTACATTATTTCCATGGAAGCTCATTTCATCCTGTTCCCTCAGCAGCTCAACTGAGAAGCTTTTTTTTTTTTTTAGTTTTCTTTTTTATTTGTCTTGGTGGAAGCTAGCTGCAGAATATTCTGTGGACACACAAAGCTTATCATAAACATCTTTCTACCTTTTACTGCTTTGTGATCCTGTTGCCTTGCAGATGAAATGGAGACCAGTAGTAGCTTCTTCTGGTAAACTTCAAAAAAGCTGTACAAGAGCATTCCAGGTTTTCATAACTTCAACAGAACAAGTTTTTCTTGTTTTCTCTTGCCGGTGTCACTCACTGCTTGTTTATTCTGTGAAATGTAGGTTGTAAATTGCTTAATGTTGGGGCTGTTCATTTTAAGGCAGGATTTTTGTGAAGAATGTTCATGTTTCTGGATGTCCCTGAGGAGAATAATCTGCAGAATTTTGTTTCAGAGTTGTGTTTGAATTCTGCAAGCCAGACTAGAAAATACTTATTAATACTCATAAACTGAAGACATTTGAACTGAGAATTAAATACCAGTGTTAATCCATGGAATAACTCTCATTTCGACAGAGTTGGTTTTTTTAATGTGCAAAGATTTTTTAAAATTTCAATATTTATTTATGCTTTAAGGTGAACTACTGGCTATTGTTTAGCTATTCTGTGAGCTTTGAGGGAGGAAACCAGAAGATCTGCACATTCAAATGCAGCTTCTCAACNTGACCCTGTGGGAAGCCTTTGCTGCAGCAGGCTCCTGGCAGGACCTGGGACGCCTGTGGGGCACTGTGCTGGAGCAGGCTGTGCCTGAGGGTCTGAACCACATGGAAAAGGACTCTCACTGCAGCAGTTTGTGAGGAGCTGCAGCCCACTGGCAGGACTCACATTGGAGAAATTTGTGGAGTATTGTCTGCTGTGGGAGGGACCTCACTCTGGAGCAGGGGAAGAGTGAGAGGAGTCCCTCCACCTTTGGAGGAGGGAGGGAGTGACAGAGGTTACATTTGATGAACTGACCACAATCCCAATCCCCATGCCCATTGTCACTTAGAGGAAGGAAGTAGAGAAAATTGGAAGTGAAGTTAAGCCTGGGAAGAAGGGAGGGGCAGGGAGAAGATGTTTTTAATAATTAGTTTTTATTTCTCATTACCCTACTCTTCTTTTGATTGGCAATAAATTAATTTTTTTCTCAAGTTGAGTCTATTTTGCCCACAACAGTGACTGATAAGACATATGATCTCTCTTTGTCCTTATGTCAACCCATGAACCTTTTGTTGTATTTTCTCTCCCCTGTCCAAATGAGGAGGGGGGTCATAGATTGGCTTTGGTGGCCACCTAATGTACAGCCAGGGTCAACTTGCTACAAGAGTAAGAAATAACTTTATCATTAAAGAGATGTTTTTCCCTCTCAGTCAGTAGAGCTTGAAAACTGAGGACTGAACCTAGTTCTTACTGAACTTCCATAGCTGATTCGTACTGTACTTGGATTTTTATTTTTTTTTAACCCTGGTAGGGAGTATTTGCAAACTCTGTTTAGTCTGTGACCAGTTATTTCCTGAGCAGTGTATTTCTTTGTCAGAATAATATAAAGTAAAAGTGTATGTTTTGATAGGTGGGGTAAGCTCTATGAAAAGATAGGTTTCTTTCTTTTTTGTCCTGGGATACAAATTATTCAAAATGGTTGGCTTTTAGTTTTAGTATCTTTAGAGGTATGTAAAGGCCTAGGAAGGCTGTGTATTTGGGCTACATTATTTCCATGGAAGCTCATTTCATCCTGTTCCCTCAGCAGCTCAACTGAGAAGCTTTTTTTTTTTTTTAGTTTTCTTTTTTATTTGTCTTGGTGGAAGCTAGCTGCAGAATATTCTGTGGACACACAAAGCTTATCATAAACATCTTTCTACCTTTTACTGCTTTGTGATCCTGTTGCCTTGCAGATGAAATGGAGACCAGTAGTAGCTTCTTCTGGTAAACTTCAAAAAAGCTGTACAAGAGCATTCCAGGTTTTCATAACTTCAACAGAACAAGTTTTTCTTGTTTTCTCTTGCCGGTGTCACTCACTGCTTGTTTATTCTGTGAAATGTAGGTTGTAAATTGCTTAATGTTGGGGCTGTTCATTTTAAGGCAGGATTTTTGTGAAGAATGTTCATGTTTCTGGATGTCCCTGAGGAGAATAATCTGCAGAATTTTGTTTCAGAGTTGTGTTTGAATTCTGCAAGCCAGACTAGAAAATACTTATTAATACTCATAAACTGAAGACATTTGAACTGAGAATTAAATACCAGTGTTAATCCATGGAATAACTCTCATTTCGACAGAGTTGGTTTTTTTAATGTGCAAAGATTTTTTAAAATTTCAATATTTATTTATGCTTTAAGGTGAACTACTGGCTATTGTTTAGCTATTCTGTGAGCTTTGAGGGAGGAAACCAGAAGATCTGCACATTCAAATGCAGCTTCTCAACTGTTTTTTATTTACCTTAAGCTCTACACTGGTTTTGTTACAATACTGTGAATTCTAAAAGAGAAAGTTTACTCCAAACTTCCCTCAGCTGCATTTGCAATCACCTGAGGTAGGATTTAGTTGTGGCTGTTGCTGGGGGATGTTACAGAACACATTCATTGTTTCTTTTGTTGGGAAGGTTTCACCATTCACTCTCATTGCTTTATAGAGGTGAAAATAAACTAGAGGCTCTTTAAAAGGTTCTCTGTCCTTATATGTTGCTTCTGACAGGACTGGAAGATTCATTGGCCTATGATGCTTTTCATGAGCTGGCAGTAAAGGATCCTTTCAGTCTCTCTTTTGTCCTCTTTCAGCAAGACTCAACATTTGTATATGCTCTTCAGTCTTGCTTTGATTTGTAAGTGATAGCAGAAGTCAAGTGTGCCTCTTAACCATATAAAAATGTTGAGATAAAATCTATGTCTTCCCATGATAATTGTAATTCTGGCTGAGTTGAACGTTCAGCACAGGTTATAAATCAAGCCTGGTGTTACTGCCTGCTAGCTGAGTGTCTGCTTTCAGAGTGTTACATTAATTCCTGTTTGCAGTTTACTCAATTTCATACTCAAGTTGCAGTGGATTTACAAATTAGAGATTCCTTTTTGGGGAGAAACAGGTTGGAGAGGAAGATTTATATCTGTTTAACCTATTCCTAGAAAGGTTTGTTGCTTAGGAAAGCTTGTTTGGTTTCCATGGTCTGCTGTACACATAAATCTGCTTTGTCATCCCTCCCTTCCCACAGAGGTGTTAGGAGGAGGCTGTTCTTGGACATGACTATTTCAGTCACTTAGAATTAACATATCCTGTAAGTGCAACTATCTTATTTTATTTGTGCCGGTATTGTTTCTGTTCTCTCCCCACTGCTTATCATAATCTGTGGAGAGGCAACAGGCATATCTCAATTGCCATTTATTTTGATTTTTATTTGACTTCTTTTCTTAAGACTCTCCCTAAGATACATTCTTTGCTTCACCCTAAAAACTGTGAGGGTTTAATTTCTGTATCCTTATTAGAATACTCCTAAGAAGAAAGATCTGAATGCTGTGGAATCACTGTTAGAGCATTCATTTATGGTGATTACTGTCAGTTCTTTGCACCTTTATCAACATGCTTCCTGAGTAGTTTGGTTAGGAGTCACTCTGCGTTGCCTTCTAGAATTGAGGGCTTTCTTTGGAGTGGCTCTGAAATATTTCTGATTTGTTAGTAGTGAACATGCTGCTTCTATTTTATGTGAATGCTTAAGGAAGAATAATTGGATTTCTTTGCTTCCACTTGGGGTTTATAATGCAAGTACCATGAATAAAACATCAGTACTGTCTCTCAGCTGTATTACTGAAGCATAACATTATGTAGAAGCTTGAAATCAGATTTCCTCTTTCCCTGTGGAGGTTAAGAAGCCCAGTAAACTTTTGGAGCAGGTACTGGCTTCAGGCCAGGAAATTAGGCTTGAAGTGCTGGCTGCAGTGCATATAAGCCTAGTAAAATCTGACTTCTCCAAATGCTTGGCCTCATAAATGAATCTCAACTTGGCTTGCAAAGATGACTGCTTAAAATTATGAATTCCTCTAGGTCTAGTATTTTACATGCAGACAGCATGCCTAAAGGCTCTGCTTTTCTATGTCAGGGGTTTAAAAGCCTAGAGTGACTTCACAAGAAAGTAAATGAATAATGAGACTGCTCAGGTAAGCTGTTGCTGATTGTAGGTAAGCAGGGGAAGCACCAGTGAATTGAATCTGCTATGTGAATACGGCACATTTTATGTTTTTATTAATTATATCTGACTGCTATTAATGCATTAGCCTGTGAATGTAATACAAAAGATTTTTCATCTGACAGATTAAGCCATCTTTCACAAGTATTTGCAAAAGCCTTTAAGTTCAGAGTATGTATAGATAGTTATGAGATTTTCAGTGTAGATGTGCACCCAAGAAAATGCAATCTGTACTCTTTTTTTTTCCCCAATTCCTATGTAATGTGTGCAGTTCCAGTTTCAACAAATGAACTGACTGCTGCAGATGCAAAATAAGAGCAGAAGGTACAGGAGTAAGCAAAAATTACTATACAGTTAATTTACTGGGTTGTTGCATACAGCTACAGCATAACAAACAAAACTTTTCTGAGTTAAAGCAGCTTATGTTGGATTATGCAACAGATAAATATTAGCTTTTCATATTTTAAGTACTGGGATTTCCTTGTAACTCCTCCTCTATATCCTCTTAGTAGGGTTTGCATAAGAGTAATAGGAAACATGTATGTGACAATTAGTTTTCTGTTCTTGCTTAATTGTGAAATATTTGCATTTCAGGTCAAATCAAAGATAAAGTTAAAGAAAGGGAAAAGAAGCAAAAAGAAAAGAAGAAGCACAAAATAATGAATGAAATCAAGAAGGAAAACGGAGAGATCAAATTACTGCAGAAAGGTAGGTTCAAACTATGTAGTGGTTTTTCATTCTAGTGCTAGAAGTATTTGTGATTGGACACTGTTTTAATACTATGTTTTTCATTTAACTTAGGCCATTTTTCCCAGTTAGCTGGGACAAGAGTTGCAAATTAAAACCTGGTATGAACGTTAATTTTTTTGTCAACTGTGCTAGGTACTGGAAATTAAAGAATAAACTATTGTCACAGTGTTGCATATATGATAGTAGTAATAGGAAAGACCACTACTTCAAGGAATAATATTATTGATTCTTAGTAACTGCTGACAAGATATAGACTTCATTTTATATATGGTGGAGAAAACAAAAGAATGCATGTTACATTTTATTGTCTAACATTAATTGTACAAGACTGAGTAATTAAGGAGTTATAATTCAGGAGCTTTGTCCAATATAAGCAGTTGTATGCAATTTAAGTTGTATGCAGTCTTAATTTTGGCTAATTTCTTCAGCTTTGTTTTCTGTAATTGGAAGGTAGTTAAAGATATGTTCTCATGTGGCTTGTACATGCACTGAATCTTAGAACTGTACAGTAGGTGAGGTCTGAAGGGATCTTGTCCAGCTGCTCCAAGTATGGTCAAGTAGAGTAGATTGCCCAGGACTATCAGACTCTGTCTCCAAGGGTGGAGGCAGCAGTCTCTCTGGACAATTACATTCAGGTTATATATACAGAAGATTTTTTTACAATTACATGGTAAGAGACAGGTTTCCCAGAGAGGTTACAGATATCCCATCCCAGGCAATGTTCAAGGTCATGTCAAGGACTGGGCTCTGAGCAACCAGATCCAATTGTGAAGATGTTCCTGCTTATTGCAGTGGGTTAGACTGGATGGTCTTTAAAGGTCCATTCCAACACAAGCTGTGTGTCTGTTGTATGGTCTGTGAAGAAAAGCAGAGATTGCTGGGACTGATAGGCCCAGGGAAGAGGAGGCTCAAGGGGCATCTCATCAGTGTGTGTAAGAACCTGATGAAAGGGAACGAAGAAGGTAAGCAACCTGTGCTTCTCAGGTTTATTCCTTCCAGGTGCAGAGTTTTGCCCACCCCCTCTGTTAACTTCATGAGTCTCCCAGGTTGGCCCATTTCTCCAGCCTCTGGAGGTCCCTCTCAGTGGCAGTGCAGCTCTGTGGTGCATCAACTCTTCTTTCCAGTTTTGGATCAGCTGCAGCTTGCTGAGGGTGTGCTCTGTCCCATGGTGCCATTAATGGAGATGCTGAACAACACCAACACAAGATACCAAGGTCTGGATTATTCCAGTAGTGACTGTTTCCAGCTGGACTTTGTGCTGCTGCTCACAGTGCTTTGAGCACAGCAGTTGAGCCAGTACTTGAACCACCTTACTCTTCATTTAGGTCGTGCTGTGTCAGATTTTCTGTGATGGTGTTGCTTATTTGAGTAAACCAAATACTTTTCCAATCTGTTCTTTTCAGATTCTGCTTTTGAAGTTAGGAACAAATTCCTGGTGTGTTTTTCTGTTACCTTGTATGCTGTAGGATTTAATTTACAAACCAGAAACTGAAACCCTCAAATCAAAACTTGAACTTCAGAATGTTCATATGAGGTCAGAGGCACAGAACACTGTAATTACAACATCACATACTCTACACACAAGTAACTGTATTAACAATGACTGCTTAAAACCTGTGTTGATCAGATCTCAAAAGTATTGCCTTGAACTTGAGGATTGTGTAAGCTGGTGACTTCCTGTGAAAAGGGCAGGTGTGACTTGTCTTTACTGAGCGTGGAAGGAAGTCTGTGGTTGAGATACTGGGCAACACTTAACTGCCACAACAGTGGGTTCTTTAGGCTTTGAGTAGCAGCCTTTTTTTACACTGGGTCCTGTTCCTGTTGCCATTCAGCAGACGAGGTGCAATCTGCAAAGACAGCAAGTTGTCTTACACTGATCTAATAAATGATACCTAATGGGGCTGGTGAGCCTAAAATTGTGCTTTGTTTTCAGGTTACTGTGAAAGTGCATATGCCCAGGGACTCGGTTAGAACACCTTTGCTGAGAAGCAGGAGAGCTTATTTTCACAGCAGACAGTGCTACAAGTGCATTAGATGCTTTACTCCTATTTAATTTGGCTTTTTATCACTCAAGTATATTTTAGGTTTTCTTGAAGGTGTTGGCTGTTAGGTGTTCTGTAGAGGCTGTGTTTGGTTTGCCAGTATCCTGCGAAATTGACTCCTGTTTCAGGGGAGGAAGAGAGTGAGTCAGGAGAGTAGTTATTTAGGGCAGACAGATCATCTCCACAGGGTTTGTATCCTGTTCAGAACGGCATCTTGGTGTCTTCTGTGGGCCTCCAAAATCTGCCTGGATGTGGTCATATGTACTGTGAGGTTTTTATAACGTTTCCTGAGCTGTCCTGCTGATCTAACTTCATGTCCTGGGTGCGAGAGAGCAGAGGCAGAAGTGCTTTATGATGCAGCTTCTTGTATATATCAGTGGTCAGTGTCTCTGTGACCTTTTCAAATATTAACTCTCTCCCTAAGAGTGTCTTCTTCCTGTGTAACAAAAGTTAAGCTTCAAGCCCTATTGTTTTGAGCTCAGGATTTACTGTGTGGGCTTTGGAACAAAGTTTTGGGATGAGTCTGCTTCCCATTTCTTTGGGTTTTTGCTTTTGTGTTTTTTTCTATTTTTAGTTTGTGTGTGTGTTTAGAGACCAGCAGTACAGTGCCTAAAGACAGCTTATTTCCTTCTTCTAGGTATTAGATCTGTATCTTGTTTTAAAGTGTTGCTGTGACCATCTGTTTGTGACTGACTTTGGTTGAGGGGGTGGAGGTAACAGCCTACGTGACTTCAGACAGCTGAACTGGCTGTCCAAGGTCAAAGGTGACTAGTTATGGAAGAGGTCAGTACTGAGGGATTGATGCCTTTTGAAGGAGAGCTGGTGCATAAGCCTAATTTTGGTGCTCTAAGCTGAATGTGGAAGAGTTTGTTTATACTGGGAGGCTCCGGGTTGTGAGCTGTTCATCTGCCTAAACTTGGGTTGGTGTTCTGTTGAAAGCAGTGATAAAACTTGCCTGTGTTGGAGAAGGGTGATTCTTAAAAAGGGTTTTTCTGCTGTGCTTGAGGCTGTGAAAGGAAATGAAGCTCTTTCAGAGAGCCTGATGGCTTTTCTTATGAACCTAGAATGTAAAGGGTTTTTTGTCATCTTTTTGCACTTAGAAGATGTGTTCTCTGTAGATGAGGCTATAGAATTGCCTCTGTGTCTCTCCATCTGCTTATGTGGAAGGAAGACCTCAGTTTTCAGACAAAAGCTGCTTGGCATATGCGTATTTTTAAAAATTCAGAAACTCTCTGTGATTTAAACTTACTTTTAAGAAAAATCTGCACTGAAAATTGTTACCTTCTAGAAATTGAGCGTTTCATGCAAAATATTTGCACCAATGTGATGTGACAAAGTTGCTGGAGGTCCCACAAAAAGGAGGATGATTAATTGGCTTATTTGTAAACAGTCCCATTTCTGTTTTTCATTCTAGAAAAAAACCCAGTCTTGTTTTTCTGATTATTTATATCCGAGCAGAGCAACTGCTAAAAATGCAGTAGGAGAAATGCTTATAGTATGTGTTTCTATAAGATTCAATGCCTTGGTTTATTGAATGCCAAAATCCAGGAAAGAACTGAAAATGAACATTTTATTTGCTGGTATGAACATATGTAAATAGAAATTGTTTTCTAAAGCTTTTAAAAAATTATTCTTCTGGAAGAAATGACATTTCATTGTACATTCTTATGAACCTTAAAAAATTTTTATAGGTGGGTTTTGCACATGAATAATTACAAAATCAGTATACTGAACATGAGATGTGAGTCTTTGTGTATCTTTAGGGAAAATGTTCAAGTATTTGTAATGCAATGCACTTTAGTTGAGGAATTAGTAAGACTGAGATGAGAGTGCAAGGCACACAATCCACTACACTGATTTGTCTGTGATACTGAGTTTGCTTCACAGTCCTTATGCACCAAGTTACCAACTTTTACCAGTAAAATGCATGAGTGGAGGGTAAAACACAGATGTCAAACGGGATGGAGCAAGTGGCAACTGGAGGGAGAGCTGTGCTGGAAAGCTTTCTGCTGGAGCTGGGGATCTGGAGCTTGAAGCAAAAACTGCTGATACATCAGTGAAAAGTGAAAATGTTAAATTTTGGTGACTGGGCTCTCCTAAAGTAAGGAAGTGAAAACTGATACTGATTACTGGCTGCTCTTAAAAATGTTTGTGCCTTCCTGCTACTAGCTGTCAGCTAGAAAACTGTGGGGGGAAAAAAGCCAGTTTAGTGTTATTAATTTTTGGCTTTTGTTTTGAAATGTCTAAAGTCCCCCTCTCATAATTTGGGCTGTGACCTCAAAGTTGAGAAACAACTGCTCTGGTTCAAACAACTGAATAAAGTATTTGACTTCATGGCCTCTGCTTATTTAAAATTTCTGATCAAATGATCAAGCACAACAAATGGACAAAACACATCATAAACTTCAAGTAATGTCTAACTTCTTGCAAAAACTTATATTTGGAAGGTGTCTGTTAATTAACCATACTTTAGGCTGTCTAGTGTCAGTTTCAATTGCAAGTATGTGTCATCTTGTAATAACAGAGCATTGGCTTACTTGCATAAAATTTGAACGGTTTTGAGTATTAGTCTGCAGTACTAAGTCCCATGGTCACTAACAGTGACAGGGATATTATAGCACCATGAAAAATAAGGTGTGCTGAGTTACCTTGAAAGACCTACCATTCCTTTAGATATGTGCATGTGAGAATTATTTTTCTATTTATGGTACATAAGGCTTGGTGCCCAGAAGATTCTTAAAACTTGTTTAGGAGTACTTCTAATACTATTGAGTATGTGCATGCATGAACAGAATGAACATAACTTCCATTCTTCTGATTTCTTTAATGAGATGCTGCAAATCTTGTAACTCTATCTTGTGCAGATACTGCTAAGGCAAAGAAGAGCAGAAGCTGTTAATTATTTGTTTGGGTTTTTTGTTTGTTTGTTTTTGTAGTCCTGTAAAGTGTGAGCTCTGTCTGCTTTTTAACAACAGATCAAGGGGAGAGTTCCTGTAAATGTGGATGCTGAAGGTTTTTCTACCCATCCCTTGTCCCTGTTATTTCTCATTCTTGGAGTCCTGGGGCAGTGAGTCACATTAAATAAAATGTTTTCAATACAACTGAAAATTGTTAAATTCTCTCATGTTTCTGAATCATGTGGTGGAAAAAGCTTTTTGTTTATAGGTTCAGTACCTGTTTTGTCAAATGGATTTCAGGACACACAGAGACAATGTGCCATGCACTTAAAAATGGGTGAAATTAGATTCCAAGAGTCATATGTACATGTATGTATGTACACACCTGCATTGTGTGCTGGTGAAGACTGTTTGGAACACCTGTCTTGAAAGTTTTGGGTTGCTGGTATGTGCCTCAGCAGGCAGAGGTGAATCCACTTAGCTTCCATCAAGTACTACACTGCTATTCCCAAATCTGACTTAAAATAAAGTAGTTTGGATCTCTCAGCCTTGTGTTGGGATCTTTATTTAAACTTTTGGATTGCTTATTTATGTTTTCACCAAATTCTGTATGTCTGCTCTGGGGCAACTCAATTACTGCCCTAGAGAGATGTGGAAAGCCACTCTTCTTTTTAGTTGTCCATTAGTGAAGTGTCAAAGCAGTGTTACTGGTTTTGAAAGAAGCATTTTACTTTAAAGTATTTTGATATATGCAGCAGAGGAGTCACTGAATGAGTGTCTTTCTGCTCCTCTCTACAGCTAATGCAGAAAAAGAAAAAGAAGAAAGTATTTATTGGGCATTGCTTATAGCAATTCCAGTATTCCAGCAAGCTAACTCCTTATGCTCTTGAAGTATTTGCAGCTTCTGAGCAGCTTTAAGCATCTACTTCAGAGTGGGTCTTTGAAATTCATCAGAAGAGAAGCCTTAGGTTAGAAATGTGCTTCCTTCTCTCTATATGTCACATTCTGTTCAAGTTTTACTGAGAAATACTATTTATTTCTAGAAATCAGTTTTTCATTTCATGTTTGTATTCTTCAGGAGAACAGTCTGTACTGTAAAATAATGGAACATAAATATTCTAAAATTGGGTATATGCAGGTGTCAAAGCAGTATGGAGAGCAAGCACATTGATTGTAAGACGGTAGATGGAGGAAGTTGTGGTCTGATCCATATTACAGTTAAATGAAGTAAAATGTTACCTCTAAAAGGTAAATTTTATAACTTCTTTGTTAAATTTAAAAGTTAAGGTATATTGGTTACAGAAATTTCAATTAAGTTTTGCTAGGAATTTCATCCTGTCTCATAAATGTACTATTGGGTGAGGTGGTGGGACTTCTTTTAACCCTTAAAAATTCAGGTTTGTTCAGTGCTGGGGTGGATGGGGAAGGTGTGGAGGATGGGGTAGCTAAGCAGACCAGGTGGTTTGCTGCCCTGAGGAGGGGTGGGTTCTGGTGGCCCTTGTGTCCTGCTGCCAGTGATGCACAGTATGCTTTAGTTCCTGTCTGACAGTGCTGTGAACCAGTTCACAGTCCAGCAGCAGAGTGAATGGCTTTCTGCTGAGCCATTGAGCTACTGTGCAATTGATGAGCAGCAGTGCAGGACGGTGTGCCAGGAGCAGTAACAGAGGAGAGCGGGGGCTTGGAGCATCCGGCAGTGAGCTCATACCTTGCTCAGCTGTATCTTGTCCATTTGAAGGCTGAAGTAATAATTAGGAATGTCATGTCTTTTCAGTCTTCCAATATACAATCTAATTTAAAATTGTTTTTCTTTGCAATATGATGTATGAAATATCTATTAAAATAATTTTCTGTATGTATGTCATTTGCTATCAGTGGGGAAATGGAATTTTTGACAGAACTGGTGGTGTGTATGCAGTAGTAAAAGCTCGTGTGAATTTCAAAAAGCCTCTAAACAACTAAGCAGTTTTTTAAGTTGTTACCTAATTCCTGCTTCAAGTAGTTTTAGACTAAGTTTTACTCTTGTTGGTATGCAATTTTTTTCAAAGTCTTTAATTCCAGTAATGGTTCGAAGAAAGCCCATTTGGTATCCTTTTTATCTTCTTCTGTGTTTTAGGGCTTTTTCCAATTCAGTGGCTTCAGTAGCTCAGACCCTTGAAGACAGAATTCATGTTTTGTCTACTAAGCATAGACACTTAGCTTTTTCTCTCTTTCAGTTGCAAGTAGCAGTTCAAGGGGCCCTGCTACCTTCCATCACAGATCTTCTGGTGGTTTCCTAGTTATACAGCCTTTCATTCTTTCAGTGATTGTTGCTCTCTTGGTTTCCAAGTGTTTCAGAGCTAAAACTTATCTCAGTTCCATCCTTCTTATGTAGAGAGATCCAGAAAGCTCTGTGGAAGAGAGTTGTGCACAGAAGTGAGAGACTGTGGGCAAATATTTATTTTGTTCCAAATTATGTGCATCATTTTTGAGAAAGTGTGCAATGATAAATTGTAATACTTGATACATATGTAAATGGCACAACCCTTTAATCTTGTGGTCAGAAGTAAAAGCAATCTATATTAAAATCAATGTATTTAAAACTGAGCAGAAAATTTCCTTTATATACCTGAAAAACAATTATTTTTATCATCTGGTTACAAACTTGTCTCTCTTCTGAAGATTTTGTAGAGATGGTATGAAAACAAGAGGGAATGATAAATATTCTTCACTTAAAAAAATGTCCTAGTATAATTCCTTCTAAGGTTTTAAGTGCTTCCATAGATGTGTACCAAGTTACATAAAAAGTATTTTTACAACTGGTTTTGAAGACAAACCTTTTTGGATATGTTTATGTGAACTTTGCATAATTTGAGATTGATTTACATTCCATCTATGTTGTTTCTGTCTTAAAGGCACCACTGCTTTCAAGACTATGGCTGTGCTCTTCTGAGTGCTGCTCACTGATGATTAGGAAAAATCAACTATTTCAGTTGGAAGGGACCTACAATGATCATCCAGTTCAACAATCCACTTCAGGACTGACCAATAGTTCAACCATGTTATTAAGGGCATTGTCCAAATGTCTCTTAAACACTGACTGCCTCGGGGCATTGCCCACCTCTATAAGGAAGGCTGTTTTGTTGTTTAATAGTGGAATTTATTTGTTTGATTGATTTTAAAATTTTATTGCACAGCTGTGTCCTTGAAATACATTAAGTGATGGACTAAAGAAACTGCCACCACATACTACAGGAGCAGTTGAATAAAATTGTCAGTAGAACTTCTCAGAAGATCAAATCAAAAGGAATGGGACAGATTGAAAGGGGGTGTCAGACCATCTTCTTTCTTGTACTTTAGGAATGGAAGTCAATAGTTTTTGTTGTTTTGCACAGATACAGATTCGCACCCATCTATTAAATAAGTACTTCACATTTCAGCCAGTAGTGTTGGAATGTAATTTAATAGCTGGATGTTCAGCAAGAACATGCAGATGCTGATCTTCAGTTGTCTTAGGATTTTCTTTGGTGATTACAAACACGCTCAAGTAGGAGAGAGCAATTTGGCTCTTATCACAGCACATAGCCTCTTGCTTTGAAGTTTGTTGCCATTTATATTGCTCTGGTTGAACCCTAGTGAATATAAATCTCCATTCTTTCCCTGCCATGCATGAAGTTCCAGATCTGAGTTACTAGTTTCAACAAAAATCCAACCTCCATTTAAAAACAAGTGAAGTGGGTTGGCAGATAACTCCTGCTTCCCCCTGCATCACCTTTCTCCACCATTTGGTGCTATAATAGTTTGGTACATAGTTTGCATATGCAAACTAATATAATATCTGCAGAATACTTGATTTCTTTGTGATATCCATAATTTTAGGAAAAAGTTTTTATATTTAGAGTGAAACAATTTTAAAATGCTAAGTTAAAGCATTTTAAGAGTTTGCAATACCTGTATACTCATAGATGCTTTTGGGTTACGTATTCCTGCAGTCAGGAGGAGAGGAAAAATGTGTGAGTCTGTATTTTGAGATTTGTATTGAGATTTCAAAGCCTGCAATACATAACTTCCCACTGTTGTAAACAATTTCTTTGTTTTTATTTCCCCCTGACTGGAGCCGGTGCCATAATGGCACAATTACAATACCCTGGAATGTAGCAGTGGCTGATTTTTGTCAGGTGATGACATTACACACAAGGACCCTGCCACCCTGAATAAATGGTTTTTGGATTCCTCTAAGGCTGAGGTACTTAGTTATTGAAAATCTGATGCTGCTCTTCCTGGACTTTTCATGCCCACTAGACTTAGACTCTGGTGACAGAAAAGAGCTATTGGCAAGGAAGTGGTGAATATTGCATTGACCAGATGAAGACAGTCCTGTTGCAGAGGTTTGATGCTGTGTGTACATTAAATTTAGCTTAAGAAAGAACAGACTTCCATGAAGATATTCTGCCTTTTGGCAGTTGAACTTAGTTAGCTAAAGGTGAAATTGTGTTCAGAGAGTGTGCTGTGTTAAATCTGATTCTGAATGAAGGGAGTCTTTGTAGTTATTAACTGTGTGGATTAGGTTAAGAAATCCTAGAATCTATTTCCTTGTTTGGGCGAAATAAGAAATGAGGTGACCTCAGGGCACTTCTTCCCCTCTCTGTGAGAACATAGAATCCAGGGAGATAACTAAATCTGCCTCCACTTCAGGAATCCCAGAAGTATTTAGCTGCTGTCTCAAATCTCCCAAGTGTCTTAATTCCTTATTCTCCCTTCCAGTATCTGCATCTTCCATGTCCAGCCTCTTAATCATTGGCAAGAATTTGTGATTCCATGCACCAACAGCTGTGGTCCCTCTCTTTTTTTCTTTTTAAAGGACTCTTGTCTTCCTTGTGTGGAGGATGGCAAGCTGAAAATAGTCTACTGCAACACTGTAGTAGAGACTGGCTGACTCAACTCTTATGAATGTCAGATTAATTAGTAATGCAATGAAATAAACAATTTTTAAACTTCTAAGCTTCTGTGTTTTAACATGCTGGTCTTGAGCTGCTGGGGTGAATATCATTTTGTGCTGAAACATACCCAGTAACTTCATCCTACTATGTGCTAAATCATTTTGAGTGCTTGATCTAAGGGCATTGTAGTGCTAGAAGTTTTTTTGGCTACCACTTATATTACTTGAAAAAAAAAACCAAACCCTCACTTGTTTAAAACAAGTGAGAACATTTACCTTGTAAGTCCCTTGAATGTGTTATCCCCAAGTGAGTAATTTCTGTATTTGGACATTACAGTTTGTTTTCATTTCAGCTTGTATATTATGTGAACTTGAAGCTAGTTTCTGTTTTGTGAGCGTTTTCTTTAATATGTCTTTTGTTTTAATTTTATTTACGTTTTAGTATGTATGGGATCAGTTTTTATATGGTCCCACATGTACTTATTTAACGAAGTTTATCTAGTTGTGAGAGAGTGACCATGTAAAGCTCATCAGACAAGGTCAGTTCTGGCAGTGGCATCTCGTGGGCAGCTTGCTGCTGTGGGTGCATATCCACGGATGGGTTGTAAGCCCTTGTCTGGCAGTGTTGGACAGCTCTCCTGTGATGTCTCTGGACTTTCTGGGACAGTAACTGCTAGTGACCAGCTATAGGGAGTGATGGACTGCAACTCAGCATCAAAGCAGCCTGGGGAAACTTGGGTTATTGTGATGTCTTTCCCTTCTTGTCTCAGCTTATTTAGCAGTTGCAATGTGACCCTGCGTGTGTCTCTTACCCTCCTCACTTTTGGTAACATACACATTGTTACCCTTGCTCTTGGTCTCTGGCCTTTGTGTGCCATGGTGAGGGTTTTGGTGACTTTGAATCCCTATCTTTATATATGTATTTTGTATAAAAGCATCCTTAAGAGGTCTTTTTTCTAAACTCTCAACAGGTGGGAAGGAGAAACCAAAAACCAATGCAGAAGAGCTACAGATTAAAAAAGTTAAGAAGAAAAAGAAAAAGAAACATAAAGAGAACGAGAAGAGGAAGCGTCCAAAAATGTACAGCAAATCCATTCAGACCATTTGCTCAGGATTGGTTTCTGATATTGAGGATCAGGAAGCCAAAGGCATCATAGATGATCATCTTAAGGATTTCAATGGGAAAAATATGGATCCCAAGAAGGACTGTGAGTCCAAGATACCAGAGAACAGTGAGTTTCCATTTGTCTCGTTAAAGGAGCCACGGGTTCAAAATAAACTCAAAAGGTTGGACACATTGGAGTTCAAACAGCTGATTCATATTGAGCACCAGCCTAACGGAGGTGCATCAGTTATCCATGCCTACAGTAATGAACTCTCCCACTTGTCTCCTGTGGAGATGGAGAGATTTGCAGAAGAGTTTGTGGGTCTGGTTTTTAGTGAAAATGAAAACTGTGCAGCTTACTATGTAATGGGTATTGTTCATGGGGCAGCTACTTATTTACCTGACTTTTTAGACTACTTTTCGTTTAATTTTCCCAATTCACCAGTGAAAATGGAGATTTTGGGAAAGAAAGATATAGAGACAACGACTATGTCAAATTTTCATGCTCAGGTAAGAGGTTATACATTTTACTTTCTAAAGTCGTATAATGGTTTCAAACAAGTGTAAATGGTTTTTCTTTTGGAGTAGTTGCTATTAGCTGTGCTATGTGGATGACACAGAAGACTAGAAATAAGGGATTTCTTTAATAAGTCAGTTCTGCATTATTGAGGATGAGAAGAGACATAAAATTGTTAACTGAGACATCGTATTGGGTTCTTGGTGGGAGGGCAAGGATTGCATGCTTGTGTGTGTAGGTTTCATTGGATTTGTTTCTGTAGCCGAAGATTAACCATGAGTTTTGGAGGGTTAAAATGGTTTAGCTGTGACTTTCTGGGTGTCCGAACTTGGTCATAAAACTGAAATGCTTTAATACAATGTTATATATAAAAACCTGTGCAGGACACACTTAAATTGGCTGCATTTGTAGTTTGTGTTTTCTAAATCCATCCTTAAAGGAGAGCTTGGGGATTAATGTGGCTACTGATTTGGTCCTTAGCCCTTTGCATTTCTCCTGACTTGGCTGGATTCTTCGGGAAGCTCTTAAGTTATATGGTGGAATGACTGGCAGCTTTTGAATATTTTTTTATTTGAATTTTTTGGAGAGAAATGACTGTATACTCTTAACACCACCTACGTATTAAACATCATCTCTGTTTTTTAACTTGCTGTACAAAATACATTTCTGTTGCACAGAAATTATTTATAGCACTGTTTTCAGGAAAAAAAATCTGTCCGATTTTCACCTTGATTATGAGGTTATTGCAAAATGCCCCTACAGTAAGTATGAAACAATTTATGAAGGAACTCAATCCTGTTTTTAATTATATCCACTTTATCTCACAATTACCCTTTTAACTCCCTTATTTGTGAACTTAGATGTTGTATGGATCAGCTTTAAACTCACTTTTGAGACAATTAGAGTTCAAGTGTAAGTTATGATGTTATCTTTTCAAGGAAGAGCATGCTTTTTTCCCCCTTTGGCTGCATAAACATTTGCATAGAACACTTGCATGTATTGACAAATTTCAGGTGTGTTATTCACAAGGATATGCAAAAAAAAAATGGTGCTGCAAGAGAACATTTGCAGTGCTGACTGAGAAAATATCTACTGCCATGGAATATGAATATTCTGTGAGCTACAGTCACTGTTTTTCTTGAGTATGTAAACTGAATCATTACTCATAAAAATCACAGAACATATGATGGGCAGCTCTCCAGGGCTGCTTTGGCCATTTTGTGTAAGAAAAGCTGTATCTGTCCTTATAAGTATGTTCCTTAAATCCAGCTGGTTGTCTTGAGTAGTAGCATTTTTAACACGAGCATAGCTGTGTCCAGTATCTGCCCTAAAAATTGTTAAGAAAACTCCACATTTTATTGTTGTGAATTATAATAGAATTATTTTCCTAAAAGAATAGATTAAATTGGTATTACAACATCTGTAGTTAAATCACTCCTGTGTTCACTGGGGTTGAAATCAGAATTCCCCATTTTTGTGTAAGGAGGACCAGAGAGAGGCTGTGGTAGAGGAAAGAAGCCAAACTGTATTATTGCAGCATTCAACTGATCAGCTCTGTGGTCTAAGCTATATTTTACTTGGCTGGAGGTTTACTTCTGGTATCTTCTTTTCCTTTGTGTTCCCTTATTTTTTTCCTTAGTTTTCATGGTATTTCATCGCTTCTCAGTTTAGTTGCTTGACAGAAAATGTTTGGCTCCTTGTGTTTTTGCTAACTAAGGGGTATATGGTGTATAAATAACATGCACAGACAAACGTCAGGCTTAAATTGTCTTCTGTGCACAATTCCTCTTTCCTGGAATATTGAAGTCAGCGTCTTGGTTTCTTAGTTATTGATTCTGGTTTTCCTGACAATTTTCTTATTTCTATCTTACTTTAGCTGTTTATTTTGGTTTTTTTTTCATGTGGTCTGCTACTGTTGAAATGCTTTGTTAGCTTTGTACTCTCCTTTCTGACTTGTTATGTTTTGTGCAGATTGAGAACATTCTCCTGTCTCACTAAGTTCTTTGTGAATCTTTTAACAGGATTGTAATACTCTGTTGCAGTATATTTTGATGAAACTTCAGATGTATTTAGTCTTCTGTTCCTACTTTGCCTAAGCTCTCTGCTGTGCTTTGTGCTTTGTTCCTTGTCCTGAGCAGCCTGAACAATGTCTAGCAGTTACTGTATAGCCTCAGTGGAGGAAAGATTTGTTTTCTGGCATCTAAGTAGGAAGTTGATTTTATCAAGTCTGCTTTGAGTATGTACCTTGGACTTCATCAGCTTTACCTGGGTATTCCTTTGCTAATTTTAACTAAAACACTGAAATGTAGCTCACTTTGGTACAAGAGGTTCTGTGGTGGTTTTTCAGAGCTCATGCAACACATATAAACAATCTGACAAATTTAAGTATTTTAAAAGATCAAAAAAAAGTATTATAAAAAGGAAAACAAAGGTTGAGCTAAGCCTGAAATGGAAAGTATTATAGAGTGTTTTATCAGTTTTTGTTTTTCATGTTGATCCTTTTAGCACTACTTGATCCTGTTTTGTGACACATTGGTTTGGGATTTTTTGGTTTTAAGTCCTGCATATTTTTAAGTCATCAAGTTCTGTGACAAGAAGCAGATTTCACAGTAAATTCTGTTGCTGAGGTAAAAATTAGAGTCCTCCTAAGCTTACCTGGAAGGTCTGCATCTCTCAAGTAATTTACTCAGTTTACACAGTTGTAGAGTTGAAAACTAACTCCTTTCAGCTTGCTTCCCGATACATCTGTGTCAGACAGCAGTAATGTAATTTTACTTGTTAGAAGATTATAAGGGACAGAAATTTGTGAGAATATTTACATCAGGTGCAGGAGAGAGGAACTTGGAACTGGTTCTTTCTAATGAGAATTAGTTGTTAAATTTTGCAGGGAGAGGAAGTGGGGAGGTTTTCATCATCTGTCTTGGGCCTATGCCTAAGTACTCCTTAAAAAGTTCTGCATTAGTGGAACAGCTCTTTGTGAACAGACTGTAAGGCTTAGTCAGACAGTTTCTGTAACTGGGCAAGATGAAATTAGTCTGGATATCCTTGTAGCCAGTAAGTCAGTCCTTCAGGTGGTGAAAACTGTCTTGTAGCCCCATCTTCCCTGGCCTCTGTCATTTGTGTTGATTGCAACAACTGCATCAGTTACCCAATAGCAGTGAATCTTGTCAGGCTCTTACGAGGATTTTAAAGTACGTAAATAATCAGCTTTTGCCACCTGCTTGCAGCTTACATCACTTTACTTAAGCTATGTAGTACTGTTGAGACAAATGTTAATGTTTTGAACTGATTACCTTTTCCTCGTGCTGGGCAAATGTAAGTTTTTACTGCTGTGCTGAAACCCCAAAGCTCACAGGTGATGTTCAACTGGAGCAATGCTTAGTGCATTGGTTTTACTGTCTTGTCCCAGAGGCAACTTCTTAGTACAGATGAAGTAAAATGCTGCACAGTACCCAACAATTCCTCTGCTGCAAGACAAGATGGACTATTTTTAAGCCACAACTGACAAGTCCTTGTCTGATGTGTTTGCTGGAGATCTCAGTGTGATTCCACTCTTTCCAAAGAAATCTATTGTGAAATAATTTTTTTTCCTTGTATGACCTCTTACCCTTTTCTTCTGATCTTTAGTGGACAAGGCAAACAATTCATCCTTTTCTTTCAGTTTTCTCTGTATTTGAAGACTGTTTACCAGTTCCTTTTTCCCCTCTCCCTAGATTAAGTAATTTGAGTTATTTCAGTCTGTGATTACGTGTTATACCCTTGTTAGTCTTAGTGTTCTCCCCTTATGTTTAATTCAGTTATCCTTATTTTTTGTCTTAAAATACAATACTAAAAATCAACAGTGTCTGCCTGGTGTATCAGTGTCAAAGACTATGAGAAGATTGCTGCTAGTGTCTTCCAAATTTTTGCTCTTACATCTATTTCTTCCTTTTTCAGAGCAGTTTGTGATCTGCTGTAGCAGGAGCTCTTGCTAATTGAATCGCTCCCCTTTTCATGTTTATGCAGTTCATTAAATATGTATGTGAGTGTAGCTCTTGCTTTTGTTTAAACTGAATTATATCCTTTGCATTCAGATGCTGTCTCCAGTTTCAAGTTCTTGTTAATTTTGATCCTTTCCTGTAATGGACTTGCAGTGTTGTGATACCTGTGGGTTTCATCAGGATACTCTGCCTTCAAAGGAAGGATCCTTGCTGCCTGCCTCAAAATTAGATAGTTACGTGAGCACAGACAAAACTGCCCACAGTTTGCTCTTACTAAACCATGTTTCTGTAGCAGTTTTTAGAATGTAATGGAAATGTCAAATGTCAAGATGTTTACTGGTCCTCTGAAAAAGCCTATCCAGTCATAGAAACAAAGGTGTTTTCCCCGTGGCCATGTTTATTAGTTCTTCCTATCTTGTTTTCTAGATAGTTCATAGTTGTATCCAGCTAAGTGGTTTTTTTAATCTGGAAGTTGGAATTAGGCTAAATAGTCTCTAGCTCCTTTGTCTTCTCTTGTATTTTGTTAAGATGGTGTGTTACTGTCTTCTAGATTTGGAGAACTCGTTTTGTGGTTTTAAGTTAGAATCGTGGAGTGGTTTGTGTTGGAAAGGACCCTAAAGATCATCTAGTTCCAACTACCTGCCCTGGGCAGGGACAGTTCTACTAGACCAAGTTGCTCAGAGCTCCATCCAGCCTGGCCTTGAATACTTCCAGGGATGGGTTATCCACAGCTATTCTGGGCAACCTTTTCCAGTGTCTCACTGTGCTCACAGCAGAGCAATTCTTTGTCATAGCTAAACTTGCCCTCTTTCAGTTTGAATCCATTCCACCTTGTCCTGTCACTACATGCCCTTGTACACTGTCTCTCTCCAGCTCTCTTGTAGTCCCTTTAAGTACTTGAAGGTTGCTCTAAGGTCTTCCTGGAGCCTCTTTCCCAGGCTGAACAACTCCAATCTGTCTGTGAAGAGTCTCTCTTCACAGAGGAGGTGCTTCAGCCCTCTCATCATCTTCAGGACCTTCCTCGGGACTTGCTCCAACAACTCGATTCTCTTCCAGTGCTGTGACCCCAGAGCTGGGTGCAGCACTGCAGGTGGGATCTGAGCAGAGCAGAGGGGCAGAATCCCCTCCCTCCCTCCCCTGCTGCCCACACTGCTGGGGATGCAGCCCAGGACACCTTTGCCTTTCTGGGCTGCAAGTGCCCATTGCTGGGTCATGTCCAGCCTCTCATCCAGCAGCACTTCCCAGTCTTTCTCCCCAGGGCTGCTCTCAGTTGACTCTCCGTGCTTTATTTGTGCTTGGGATTGCCCCAACCCCCATGCAGGACCTTGCCCTTGGCCTTGTTGAACTTCATGAGGTTCATGAGGCCCCATCTTTCAAGCCTGTGGTTGGCATCTCTTCCATCGCATCAGCTGCACCACACAGCTTGGAGTTCACATTGATTTATAAAAGCTTTGTCTTGTTTTGCCTTACTGCCTTTTTGCTGTAGGTGTGAGAGGATGCACATCACTCAGCCTGTTCACTTTAGGAAAAGTCACTCTAGCTGTACAGTGTGCAATTAGACAAGTATCACCTACTGCTGCTAAAAGAAAATGTCCTCATTCCTTCTTTCCTCCCAGTTGTGTTCTCGTGCCAAGCTGTGGTGCTTCTTTGAACTGGTGAGTTCAGTTTGTTTCATTAACCCAGCAGAACTACTTAACTACTCTTGAGGGATTGATTTTATTACTGAGTTGGCAAATTATGTTGTTCAGATATGTCAGAGGTGGCTCAAGGATGACTATGGGACTACACAGTCAGCCCCATTCCATACCAACAGGCAGTTGCATCTTTAGGAAATAATTTTGGTTGGTTTTGTTCCCAGTTTGAAATAACTTCATATTGCCATGTTAGCTGTGATGGACACTGAATATTCAAATATTATAGTGAATAAGTATTTTAGAGGAAGAACTGTGATAGTAATGATAGTTTATGTTTGTGGTGTGACTTTTTATGTGAGGGGTTGTCCTGATGTTTTCAGGTTCTGCACACAGAGCTTGTTGCTTCCCTTCTTTTTTAGCCTCTATTATTATTATATTCTCTTCGCTGTCTTCCTTGTTTAGCTCTTTAACATTTCTTTTGCAGAGAGGTTTTTGCTGTTAGGTCATTTTCTAATTTGTGAAATCCTGCTTGAAATAATGTGTTCCTTTAGTATTTGAGGGGAATTGCTGAAAATATTTTTTAAAAGAAAATCTCAAATAATTGGTTAGTGCTTGATTTCATTATCATTAAAGATTTGTGCAGTATCTATTTCCATATATTGTGTTATTTTTCTATGTTCTAGAAAGAATTCTTTTGTATTGCAGGTATGTCTTTTCTGTTGTGTTTCAGTTGTTTTCAGTAGAATTTGCTTCTTGCTTTTAAGCTGATCAAATGTTTGGTTAGTTATCAAAAAGGTAAAACATTTTTAGCAACTGCTTGGTGTTACAAGTCCTCCAAAATAAAGCCTACTTTTTTTCCCCTTATGGATGATGAAAAATTAAATTTTATCTCTGTTAAAGCAAATGTATTGCCCCATTCTCTTTTTTTTTTTGATCTAAAAAAGATTGATTCTTAAAAAAATTCTTCTTAAAAATCTTTAAAAAGATTCTTTATCTAAAAACTTCAGTTTTTAAAAATGGATCCATAGGACTATATGTAAGAGACTTTTTGATAGATGATGGCAACGTATTGTCTTGAAGCACAAGAAGTTTTCACTTACTGAATACCATTGAACAAAGAGTGAATTCACAGGGAATGACATTGGAAATCTGCAACACGTGCTGGTCGTTTTCTGCTTAGAAAGCAGGCACCTTTCTAGATTTCTTCGTGACAGTTTCATCCAGTAAATGTGAGATGACAGTCTTGTGTTAGTCTGTTTAGTCACATACTTTGTATTCACAAAACCCAAACCTAAGTAAAACCCTGGAGGTTTGTACTGGCAGCTCAGACAGGATCTGAGACTGACCCTGTCATGGATGTGCCTGAGCTGCAAGAGCAATAATGGCTCCTTTGCTTTTGCCACGTCATTTTCCATGAAGGTATCCAATTGATTCTATCCTTAATTTTTAATTCAATTTTAAAAATTCTTTGTCAGCTGCTTCTGTTTTTGTGTCGCTGGAATTCAGAATAAAAGCGAAGTAATTTTTAAAAACCTCTGTCCATTCATGTTACTATTTGAGGATTTCATCTGCAAGATGAAACATGTCAGGTGATGAATGAACCACAATGGTAAAAGGACACTGGTGGAACTAATAATGCAGTAAAAATCTTGAGACTGCATTTTCAGAAACTTCCAATTGGGAAATACTATTTATTGAAATCATGTTTTTAATGACAATTGAATAATGCCAGTACTGTCAAGACATCCCATTCTGATACCAAAACCCTGACCTAAAAAAGGAAAAAGAGATGAAGGAAGGAGTACGAAGTACGTGTGGTTTAACAGTAAAAAGCAGCCAAACAGATTAAGGAGTATTTATAAAATCAGAGCAGTTTTGAAGAATTTTTGTTCAGTGTTGGTTCCCATTTGAAACTGGAAGTATAAAGACGCATTTAAGGATTTGAAAGAAGTTGGCAAGGAACAGAAAACCATTTGGGCACTTTATTGCAGTGTACCAAATTAGCAGGAATGGTAATGGCCTCTTCACGGCTGTAGCATTTGAGATAAGACTGACTCTGAAATTAGATGTTTTCTGTTCTGAGACACCAATGTGTAAGAACATTACTTGTGCACTTGTGTAGCACAACCCTCTATTACCTCAATGTCCTTGCATATTCTTAGGTGCTGTAATGTTTTTGGGTTTTTCTGTTGGCCTTCGGTGGGACTTTGTGCGTTTCTTGAAATTATTTTGAGTTCAGTTAGTGGCTAATTTTTGGTTTGTTGTTGGTTATATTTTTTCTCGGAGGACTGTTTTTCCAGACTTTCTTGGTTTTAAAGGTGAAAATTTTGAAATAAATTTAAACCTTAAAGTTCTAGCAGGAAAATTAGAAAATTTCAATTAAAAAAACCCCTCCTCCACCTAAACCCCACAACAACCCACAACCTACTATATTAAAAATATGAATTTCAGTTGTTACTTGCCCTAGTTAATATTTTTTAAATTCCTCTGTTGAAATGCATGGTTTCTCTGGATTGCTCTTTCCGCTTTGTGACTTATTCAAACACAAAATCTTTAACATGTAGTGTCTAAAATGTTTCCATTCGCAGGATGATAATGCTCAAATATATCTTTGAGATAAATATATTTGTGTATGTATTTTTGCATTTAGTCTTCAGATTCTTGTTAGACACCAAGATATTTCTGTTAAAATATTTGCTGTTGCATTAAAAAATCAGTTGTGGCCGTGCAGTGTCAGAAGCAGATAATTCTCAAGTTTTACTAATTGTGGTTCAGTGGTGGCTTTACTGTCATAATTTTCCATTACTGTGATGCAGGAGAATGACACAGTCTCCTTTTGTGTGTTTTTAGGTGACATACTTCAAATGTAAGCTACAGGAGAAGAAAGAAGTTAGGATGTCATATTTGTTATTTTATATTTCTATCTCTTTTGCCTGTCCATGGTATTACACTGCATGTACCTGGTGATTTGTGTGTGTGTATTTATTCCTGACCACATGCTGGAAGAGCAGCATGTCTGTGATTCCTCCTTTTGTTATGGATTTTAATTGTTCCAGTTTTGAGCAAGTCTGTAAAATTCTAAAAATCTACTCACATTGTAAACTGTGAAATTATGTCTGGGGAGATTACTTTATAGAAGGTGTGTGTGTGTATATATGTATATATACACTTCATTAAAGGTCAGTGCCTAATTGAATGCAGAATTTGATGAGTAAGTACTGGTTTTAGTACATCAGTATTGTTTTTGCGAGTTTGGAAATACATGAACAAACCAGCCAAAGGATACTGACAGTAACAGGAATGGGAAGGGAAAATGTTGCTGTTACCTAATACAACATAGTCATATTTACTTGGTTGTTGTCTTTATTAGGATTAATTTAATGTTTGTTATTGGTCAGACATAAGTGGGAGGTTTTGGTGTTTTTACACCATTACTTAGTAGCAGTCTAAGTTGGGAGTGAGTGAAAATTAGAATGACCTCACCTTTTTATACATGCTTGTCTAAGTCTTTAACCTAATCTAAGGTAGTGTAGTTCAAGCATTAAACTCTGCTCTAAGATTAGAGCTTAGGATGTGATAACCCAGTTCATAGAAGAGATGAAATAGGAGTTGCTTTTCACTGCCCACAGCTGCTACATCTTTCAAACTCTCTCTTGTTCTTTCTGGCCAGGCATTACTTATTTATGACCTATGTCTTTATTTATTTTTTATTATTTTTTAAAATAGAGAAATGTTTTAGGTAATTCCTGGATTCAGTTCAGATCAATTCCCTAGCCTTGCTCCCTGTCCAACTTCAGAGGACCAAATGCTATCAGGAAAGAAGGAAAGGAGAGAGCAAATCTTCCTGTTTGATCACCAACTTGGTTTTATTTCCTGTTTATACTGGATCTGAATGGGTTCATTTTCTTTGTGGACTGTTTTGGGTTTGTGACTAAAGCTGTTGGTGACACATTGGTGTTTTGGCTATTGCTGAGCATCACTGGCAGACTGTCAAGACTTCCAAGACCCCCCTGGTGAGTAGGCTGGGGTGGGCAAGAAGCTGGGTTGGGACATGTGGTCCCAGTTGACTGCAGGGATGTTCTGTGCTGTATAACATCATGCTCAGCAAAAAATCCTGAGAGGACTGATGGGTTGGCTGGAAGGTGCCTGTTGGTTGGGACTGTGAGGCATCAGTCTGCTTGTGGGAGTTGGTGAGTGGTGGAAACACCACTTGTTGGTTTTTCTTCAGTTTCCTCTTTGCTGAATAAACTGTGTTTATCTGGACCCATGCATTTCCTTGCTTTTCCTGTTCTCTCCCATGTCTCACCACTGTGGGAGATGAGTGAGCAGGGGGTGTAAGATCAGTATCTGCTGCCTGGGATTAAGCCACCACAGAGTTCTTAATCACTCAGACATTTCATTCTGTATTTGCAATGATGTGATTCTGAATACGGTCCCAGAAGAAGCCACTCATCATTTGTAGCTTTGACACTGTTTCAGCATTCATGGTGGTATTTCTTCTCCTAAGCTGGATCTTGAGAAGAAATTCTACTGCCTTGTGATAAAGGGGAGGGTTGAAAAAGTTATGTTCATTTTACAGCTTTAACTTTCAGTAGCATGGTCTTTTTTTGGGAACAGATGAAAAAATTCTTAATTGATCTTCCTTAATGCAAGCATTATGCCACAGCTAAATACTTTGCTGACTATGTTTCATTATCAACACCTAGTGGTATATAAGCCAAATGAGTGGGTTGATCCAGCTGGAAGCTTCACAGCTTTTCCAAGCTTTAAGTTAATATTTTTAGGAGAATTTTTTAGAGTTTTGACTTGGAGTAGTTTCACAACCATTTTTTTCATATTCTATATGAATCATAAAATGATTTAGGATGAAACAGACCTTTAAGACCTTTTTAAGCATCCAACTGTTAACCCAGTCTTGCCAAATCCATCACTAAACCATGTCCTTAAATTCTGCATCTATGTCTCTTTTAAATGCCTCCAGGGATGGTGACTCAGTCATTTCCCTGGGCAGCTTGTTTGAGTGCTTGAGAACCTTTTTGGTAAAGAATTTTTTTTTAATATCTAATCTAAACCTCCCTAGGCACAACTTCAGGCCATTTTCTCTCGTCTTATCACTTGTTACTTGGGGGAGTGCTAGTAGGTAGCACAGGGGAGCATGGAAAAAGGCAGAAAAATAGTTTTCTTTAATCAGAAATGTAGATGAAAACAACATCTTAATATCCTGGGTTGGAGTGGTGGAATACTAAGCTACTTATATCAGTGGAAGAAACATCCTTTTGCATGTTAGGCTTTTTAGTAAAGTGTCACAGATTTGTGGGTGTCTCTAACTTCAGAAAATGGTTTTAGGATTCTTCCTTGCCCGTTGCTGTAGTTGTACAAGCTCCTGATATTTTGTGCCTGTGCAGATACAGCTCAGGACTGAGCTGATGCAGATTCAGCAGAAATGAATGTTTTGTGATATATTATCACAAAATCACCATCTGTCTCTGCAAAAAACCCTGCAGGAATGTATGACTAAGGATTTGAGGAATGGGGGAGTATCACTGGACTGTTCAGTGTGTCTGTGCTGGCTTGCTGTAGCATTAGCTAAGACATTTTGTAAAATCCTACTTTTAGCCATTCCTCCGTTTGCTGGGAGGAATGAGAGTGACTGGGATGTTCTGAACAGTGTTTGGTTCTGCATTTCTGGAAAGATCTGGTTACATTAGTTGAGTTTCTCAGAAGGGCACACTGTTATTCCATATTTTATTTTCAAGAACTGCTGTTAAATCTCCTCTGCGCTGCCATAACTGCTAGGAACGTTATGGTGTGTTTGAGTGAGGACCATAGCTAAGCAAGATTTCATTAACTGTTTTCCTTGCACTTTTTTACTTTTCTTGCTTTGGATGCAGAATGTCTAGAGATGCCATGCAGGAGCCTTACTTGGTGTGTGCAGTAATCCATCTGCTCTTTTCTCTGTTCTGATCTCTTCGTATTTCATCTCCTTATGCCACTGTGTCTTTCAACCTATTACATAGGAAATCAGAAGCTTGAGTGGATATGATCCCCATCAATATCATGCCTGAGTATTTTGGAGATCTAACACAACAGATCATATTGTTGGAAAAAAACCTTAAAACAATAAGTGTTTCTGTTCAAATTTCACAGAAGATTTCTCATGAGAGGTGAATGTTACAGCTGTTAAAGTCTGAAGGGAGCACAAGATGTGCTCGCACAGCACAGCAGAAATGGAGTGATGATCATTGTCTGGCTTTTTGTTCAAACTCTTTATGAGCCTGGTGTTCACTGCTGTAATTTGCTCCAGTTAATGTGCTCACACAGAGGCCTTACTGGAGAGGATGTTTAGAGTTAAATTACTTGTAACTCAGAGTTCTGCCTGTTGCAGGAAAAAGGTAGAAATTCAGCTAGACTTGAGTAATCCAGGTAAGAATCCTTATTGATTAGTTACTGAGCAGAACATGCATTGATATCTTTTTACAGTTATCACGTTGGAATGTTACCTTCTTGAAAGGCAACAACTAGTTACTCCAGTTTACCTTCAGGTGTTAAAATAAAATGCAGATTGTCATGGATGTTTAATGAGATCTTCTGTCTTTGAGTTTGTAGTAGTTGACCTTATATATAACCTTAAATACACTGGAGACTGAAGGACTAGAAAAAGTCTTTCTTTT
Organism: Notiomystis cincta; assembly: GCA_013398075.1. Classification (NCBI taxonomy): domain Eukaryota; kingdom Metazoa; phylum Chordata; class Aves; order Passeriformes; family Notiomystidae; genus Notiomystis; species Notiomystis cincta. The sequence continues at coordinate 90,072 of VZRX01022630.1, forward strand.
TGTCTCAGAAAGCATAAGCATAGAGATTACAGGTGTTCATTGACTGTGAGTTTTGCACAGCAGAGGACTTGGTATAACTTCTGTTGTCATATTCTACTTGTAGGTAAAAAGAACATACTCTCATGGTACGTATAGAGCTGGCCCAATGAGACAGATCAGCCTGGTTGGAGCAGTTGATGAGGAAGTGGGGGATTACTTCCCTGAATTCCTTGATATGTTGGAAGAATCACCCTTCTTAAAAGTAAGGACAGAAGGGAATGGGCTGGGAGAGGGGGGACAACATGCTGTGTAATGGTGTTATAATAATAAAGTGAGAGTATGTGATACTTGTTTAGATAATTGAGTGTTCTAATAAATGCTTTCATTGTGAGAGACAAAGGCTGCCTTTAAGTTTTTTAAAGGTAACTCACTTAAAAATTGTGGCTTGTATTTCCTATTAGTGTACACTGCCATGGGGAACACTTTCTAGTTTAAAATTAGAGAGTCGTAAAGACAGTGATGATGGTCCCATTATGTGGGTACGTCCAGGAGAACAGATGATCCCTGTGGCTGACATGCCAAAGTCACCTTTCAAAAGGAAGAGGTAAGTTGAATTATTTTACTTGGTAAATGTCTACTTAGTACTTTTTCATTACAAATTAGTTTTATCCCAAGCCTTTTACCATGTGATACCGTATGTTAATATAAATTACTGTAAATCTTCATCTCCAAATACACTTTTTTTTGTTGTTTTGTTATATAAGAATGTGGATTTGTTTTGTTTTAATTTTTACTGTCTGGCCAAGTAAGTTGCTGGTCCTTTTTGGAGCTTTAGTAGAAATTTAAGGTGAAAACTTCAGGAAAATGTGTAGGCATGTGCAATTACTGATGTATGCCATGAGACTGGAATTGATACCCCTGTTGTTACATGTCAGTGGATGTGTTAGGACCTCTGGGGACAAGGGCTTTTCTCTCACCTGGAAGGTAGTAACTCCAACATTAAATGAAATCTTCAAGCATTGCTGTGGTATTGGGTATAAGAACCAGCTGACCACTAGGGACTCAAATATCACAAGGAATTGTCATGGGAGTTCTTTTCAGAATGTGAACACAAAAAGGGAGTGTAGAAGAAATGGAAGCAGGGTCAGATGCCTCAGAAGGAGTATAGAGACACTGTCCAACCATGAAGGGGATGCAGTTAAAGCCAAAGACCATCTGGAGTTGAATTTGGCAAGGGATGAATTTGGAAGGGCAGCAGGGACTTCCACAGGCATATGGACAGTAGAAGAAAGACTAGGAAAAATGGAGGGCATTTGCTGAATGGGGTAAAGGGCCTGGGGACAAAGGACACAGAAAAGACTGAGGTAGAGCTTTCTTTGCCCTTGTCTTTTCTAGTGAGATTTCCTTGCAGGACTGCTGTGTCTTGGAGACAGTAGAAATTTCTGGAGCAAGGGCTGCTTGCCTTCACTGAAGGAAAATCAGGTTAAGAAACTTACTAGACATGCAGATTAGACAGACACAAGCCCATGGACCTGCTGGGCTGGTTCACATCCCACAGGTGCAGTAGGAGCTGGCCAGTATCATTGCAAGGCCACTGTCTTTGAAAGGTCATGGCAATTGGCAAAGGTTCCTGAGGACTGGAGGAAAGGAAATGCCACTCCAGTCATTTAGAAGGGTAAGAAGCAGAACCTGGGGAACTGCAGGCCAGTCAGTCTCACCTTCATCCTAGGAAAGTTGCCATTTCAAGCATGAGGAACAAAGGTGATAACTGGGAATTGGAGAAATTGTGTATTATCCACCTGAGGTACAACAAAATGATTGGCTCACAGGATGAGTGCCAGGGGTCTTGTTGGTCTTAAGTTTGTCAGGACTTTCCACAATGGACACCAGTCTCCTGTAACATCCCAACAGACTGGTTAACCAAGGACACACTAGACTGATAGGTGAGTGAAGTGGACCAGGAACTGGCTCAGCTGCTGTGCTCAAAGGGTTGTGTGCAGCACAAAGTCCAGCTGGAAACAGTCGCTATTGGAGTAATCCAGACTTGTATTTTGTATCAGTATACAGACTTGTATCTTGTGTCAGTGTTGTTCAGCATCTCCATTAATGGCACCATGGGACAGAGCACACCCTCAGCAAGCTGCAGCTGATCCAAAACTGGAAGGAGGAGTTGATGTGCCCAGGACCTTGAGAAGCTGTAGAAATGGGCTGACTTAGGGTGCTGATGAGGTTAATGGGGGTGTTCAGAGCCCTGTACCTGGGAGGAATCACCCTGTGAATCAGCACAGGCTGGGGACCAGCTGCCTGGACAGCAGCCCAACAGGGCAGGACTTGGGAGGCTGGTGGGGGATGTGTTCACCTGGCCACGAGCCCTCAGTGTGCCTTTGGCAAAGCAGACCTGCAGCCCTCTGGACAGGATTATGAAAAGCAGCAGATTGAGGGACGGGGTTCTTCCCTCTGCTCATCACTGGTGAGACACATCTGCAGTCTCATGCCCAGTTCTGGGCTCACCAGGGTAAGACAAACATGGCTATACTGGAGTATGTCTGGTGACCTGGGAGAACTGAGATTTCCTCTTGAGAAAAGAATGCTCAAGTGGGATCATATCAATGTGTTTAAACACTTCATGGAAGGTTGTATAAAGGACTTACTTCAGCAGTGCCCAGTGACATGAACAGAGAGAATGGACACTAACTGAATTACAAAAAAATTCATTTAAAATAAGAAAAAAAAAAGAAGGGTTTTTTTTGCATAGATGAGCACTAGGGCAGGTTGCCCAGAGAGCTGATGGGATTTCAGTCTTGCTCAAGACTTGACACAGTCAAGCAGCTTACTCTGGATGAGTGGGGGAAGTTGGACTACGCAGTCTCCAGATGTCCCAGCCTTTGCTGTGCTATGATTTTAAATAGCTCTTTGAAAAATGTGGCACACAATGTTGTCTCCAGGTGGCCAAAAAGATGATCTTGTGGCTCTGTTCCCCCTCTGCAGTGTGTCCTGCACTTTTGTTAAACCTTGAAGAAATAATCCTTTGCTGTTTTCGTTCCCAGTTAGACAACATGGGACTAAATGCACACACATTTCCCAAGAGTTTGGTAGAAACATGAAAGATGAAGAAAGACCTCAGGAACAATTGAAATCTATCTGATAGTCAGGAAGCAACAAAGGCTGGCAGTTTCTTGATGGGCTTACCATGCCCTTCCCCTCAGGGGAGCAGGTAGGGCAGACCTGGGACTTGGGGACCAGATTCAGCACAGAACCTGTCATGTCAGGCAACTGTGAGGTGAAGTCAATAAGTCAGTCTGCCAGTGAGGGTCAGGTCCAGAGAATGCCAGGTCGGTGCACCATGATAAAACTGTCCTGAGGACAAGCTCAGAAGCAAGTCCATGGCACAGCCCACCTCTGGATGAGAAGGAGAGTGGTGCTCCTGCTGCATGGACCAGGACCAAGGGCCCAGGCCTGAGCTTAAACAGAGCTCCTGGGTTCTTGGTCCCTGTGTTATGTGGTGACTGAGAGAGGCTGCTCAGTCACTGGGGAGCTTCAGTACACTTTGGGCTCTGACACTGTTGTTTAGTCTTTATTTTTATCTTTTAATCTTTATTTTTATTGAACAGGTGTTCTGAGTTTTTACATAGCTCATTATGTTTTTATGTGACCTAAACGTTACTGTTTTTCTTTTTTGACTCTTGTTCTCATTGAAGGGACTGTTCATCACGGTCCTATTTGCTATAATAGAAGTTAGCCAATTCAGAGAAATTTCTGTATCCCTGTTACTGTTTTTCTTATGCAGAACTACCAATGAAATAAAAAACCTGCAGTACCTACCTCGCACCAGTGAGCCCCGTGAAATGCTATTTGAAGACCGGACCCGAGCCCATGCGGATCACATAGGACAAGGTTTTGAACGACAGACCACAGCTGCTGTGGGAGTGTTGAAGGCTGTGCACTGTGGGGAGTGGTAGGTGTTGATTGACTTCACCTAGATGTCTGAAAAATGTCTGCCTGAATTGCCATTTATAATTGGGAGGGAGTGCAGAATAGGTTAATGTAGGATTAAGGATTGAATGAAGACTTCATAGGTCCTGGCTGAGCGTTGGAGGTTTGCCCTCTGCTAGGCTGCCTATGGCTTTGCTGTGTGGCTGAAACCAGAAAGGAACCTTGCAGTGACAGTTCAATAGCTGTAATCAAATTGCTGTTACTGAGGCCGTGTTAGATGTAAAAACACTTCACACTTTATTTTTCTTAAAGTGGTGCATAGAAACTGAGCTGTTACTGCTGCAGAGGTGCACATGGAGACCTTCTGGCAGTTCTTCTTCATCTGTCTGGAGATGAGCAGAATTCTTATGCTTCTACTTCCCAAGTCATGGCTGTTACAACCCTGATTTATTTATGAAAGCTCACCTAGGAAGAATCCTTTTGGAAGTTGTGTGATACTTTTTGGTGTCTGTCTTTGAATTTCTGTGTGAGATTCAGGAAATGAAATGTACCTCATTTGAAGCTTTTTTACATGTTAACCAAATAAAAAGCCCATAATCATATAGGCTTCCTGGTCCATATCTGAGAGGCATTTTTCAGCATTTTCAGACTGTGGAGAATGACCTTAGTTTTGGAGGTTACCTTTGCATGTGTAAACACTATAAATACCTTTTTGTGTCTGTCTAGAAATTAGAGGAGTGAATTCCCTTTGGATAAAACGATGTGAATTTGTGTTACAGTGCACGAGTTCATTGACATAGCAAGTAGAAAAATTGTCTTTGGGGAAGAACTGGATTGTTCAGCTGACAATGTGTTTGTCTCTTGGGCTCAGGTTTTCAGTTTCCTTCCTCTTCAGGTCGATGACGGTGGAAGCCTTCAACTTCCTGCTTGCTCTGACTGTGCAGTGGTGAATTAAGGCTGAGCAGAGGTAGCAGGGCAAGAGCTGAGATCACTGTGTAGACCTGAATATTTTCCATTGCACTTTGCACATTTGAGAGAGGGACTTGCAGAGGAAGTGAAGAAACCAAACAAAATCCTACTCCCTGAACTTGGATGTCTGTGGAGATTAAGAAGTTGAATTGATAGTAATTTAAGTGTCTGGGAACTTGCCATTCTCATCCTACAGCTTTATAGCATACTTGAAAGTCCTTCAGTTCGGGGAATAAAAAAGAAATATCAGCATTTCACTTCAGCGTAAAGACTGAAATTGTATATTTTAATTCAGAATAAAACATTTGTGACTGATATATGGAGAGGAGTAAAATATACAGCACAAGCAACACAATAAAAATTATGTATTTCAGGCTTGGTTTGGCCTAAATTATAATTCCTGCCTTCCCTTTCCACTTCTGTGTAATTTTGAAAAGCCATTTCAATGTACTTACATGATAAGAACTAATCAGGACTTACGATAATGAAGCATCATTGATTAATGTAGCACATTAAAATTATTTGTTATTAGTTTTGCCATAATTTGCAATCTGTGGGTGGATTTATTTTAAAGGAAACAACACAAATGGAAGCTTTGAAAAATCTAATTTTAATTTTTGCTCAGTTTTGTTTTTTTAATCTCTTTGAGTACTTGAACAAACCTGAAAATATTGATAATTTGATATGAAAACCTGGAGATATTCTGGGATGACTATGGCACTATGCCAGTAAAAATACATGTCCTAGTGTGTCCTAGTGAGATAATGTGTATAAAAATAATTCTTTCTGTGGGGAGAAAATAAAGCAATTCCTGGGCTGCCTGAACTAATTCCATAAAAATGCAAAACAAGCTTCATAAGTTGCTGTAAATTTAAAGAAATTGGGATTTATTTCCTAGTTGATAGGGATGAATGTTAATGCTAGGTGGGATAAATGATGTCTTTCAGAACAGACAGGAACAGAACTGTTGAAAAGCAAAAAGCAGAAATGGAAATTAAACATAGAATTTTGAAGAAGAAAAAAATATTTGTCCTTTCCCAAGTGTGACAGGATCTTGATTTGAGATATTTTGTAAAATTGCTGTATTATGATATGCTTTTTATTGCTTTGAGTATTTACAATTTACAGAAGAACTCTGACTATTGCTAGCAAACATTTTAAGGATTGCACTAAAATCTGATAAATGCAGGTGTGATCGTGCTGATTACTTAATGCTATTTTCATAGGTGATACCAAATGAGCTTTAGAACTTATGAAATGCTAGTGAAATTTTAAATTATGGAAATTTATAATTATGGGGGAAATTTGGGTGAGTTTTTACAGGGACAGCAAAAGGCACTTCATAGCATTGTTGGCCAAATGAAACCTGTGCTTGAGCAAGCAGCTTTCAAGTTTGTGTTGTAGAGACTGAAGTTGTGTTTCTCTATATGATCATAGGAATTTGTTATGTTTTATTTCATTTAATGTCTTTCTGGGCATTAACTGAACTTCTGTGCTACAGTTTTGTTTGGGGGTGAGTACATGATACCCTCTAAATTAAAGATTTTTGCAAAATACTATCTCAAAGTTGTGCTAAAGATATGTCTCTTGGAGAGGTATATATGGACTGAGACTAGGAATGACAGTGCATAAACCAGAATAGACACTGCTGGGAAAATACATTTGGATTGAAGTTCTCTAAGTGTGCAAACTATTCTTTCAGTTGATTTCAAATCTTAACTTCATTTACAAATACTGGTGACTCCAAATGCAAATTCATATTTTAAAAAGAAATACCTGCATTATAATAGGTAGATAAATGTAGTTAATGTCTTTAATGCCACTGATTAGAAGTGTTTCTGAAGCTTTTTTGTCTTCAGTGTTTAAATCATCTTTGGGAGTATATAGATCAAAATACAGAGACACATTTTAATCTTTGTAAAACTGAAAGTAAAATACGTGGTCTGAAAATTCTCCCTAGCATACTTTCAGTAGTTGATGTGGAATTTTTTTTTTCCTCCTGAAAACAGCCTCAGACTGGTTATTTTTTGCTTTATTGAGGTCATGACCTAAATAAAACAAACATCTCTCCGATGTTTAAAAAGCCTGAATGAACTGTACATCAGTGCCTCCCTCCTACAACAGTAATAACAGGACATATATATATATCTTTATATGAAAATAGGTGATCATCTTGCTTTTAAGAAAGAGCTCTTGAACATTTATTAGATTCTGAAATGTTTCAGCTCTGTTGCATCAGCTGCTCCCCAGGCCCTCTATGTCTGACTTGTACCCGTTTCTGGAGGGGTGCAAACATCTCTCAAAAGCCAATACATGGACTTTTTTTAAACACATTTTCAGTGAGGAACAGAGTTTGGCCCTTAGATCAGAAAGTTGCAAGGATTGTAGCTGCTTTTGCCTTTTGTGAGCTGATTCTAGGTGATGTCTCGAGAGGAACTGTATAAATGGTGTGCATTTCTTTGGGAGAGATGCTTTGGAACTAGACATATTTCTCCTAACAATTTGAGTATGGAGACAAAGCCTAATTCAGACTTTGCTGTTGTGTAGCTCTCTCTAGTGAGCATAAATAGGGATGTATTTTTAAGGGATATTTTGTGGAAGATGTCAGTATTGGCTGATTACTGGCATTGTGGCAGCTTAATGTAGGTTGAGCTTTTACTCCCAACTCTGAGCAAGGTGTTTGAGGCTGAGATGCTGAGCAGTGGTTGCCATAGTGCTCCCAGACAGACTGATGGGTGCATCATCTTGGAGTGCTGGCAGAGTAAGCCCAGTGTATCTGGGGCAGCTGTCTGCCAGCATCCAGGCAGCCAAGAGGCCAGTTAAAAATAGAATGAAAAATAGTGTGTTTTGTTGGCCTTTTGTTGCTGCCTTGACTTCCACTTATAAAGAAATTGTAGTTAATTTGTTTAACCAGTTCAATAAGGTTATGTTTTGGGATTAACTGTTTTGATCAACTTTTTTTTCTTAAAAATGTAGGTTATGGTAGAGTTGTTGAATTTTTTTAAGTTAAAAAACTTGTTTTATCCTTGCTTGCAGCCATTTTGTTGTTTTCTGCAACATGGCAGTTTCAGCTTCTGACTGTGCACTTCTTGCCGTCCTGCAGGTCTGAGCAGCCTCGTATAACCAAAGATGTAATTTGTTTCCATGCTGAGGACTTCTTGGAGGTAGTTCAGCGGATGCAGTTGGATTTGCACGAGCCTCCACTCTCACAGGTAAGCACGCTAAGAACTGATGGGCAGGGTCCTCTGAGTACTAAGTCAGAGTTTTCACCTTTCCCCCCCCTTTTCCCCACAGTGTGTCCAGTGGGTTGATGATGCAAAGCTTAATCAGCTGCGAAGGGAAGGCATTCGATATGCCAGAATCCAGTTATTCGATAATGACATTTATTTCATCCCGAGGAATGTTGTGCACCAGTTCAAAACAGTTTCAGCTGTGTGTAGTTTGGCCTGGCATATCCGGCTCAAGCTCTACCATTCAGAGGAAGAACTCTCTCAAAACACAAGTACTGTTGAAGCAGAGACCTCTGCAGACCCCAAGTCTTCAGTTGTTGGACTTCAGACAGAGAGAATTTGTCCCACGAGCAAAGATACCTCTGAAGACACCAAATTTCCAGATGCTCTGCAGACCAAGTACCTGCAGCAGGAATTTTTGCCGATAAAACACGAACCTCTTGCATCTCTCCAAGTCAAAGAAGAGCCCATGAATGTTGATGTTGCTGAAAAGACAGTGACACCCAATGACATCGGGGGACAGAATGTTCAGGCTAGGCCGGATCACGTTGAGTTGACGGCACTAAAGTTGGAAATGGATTCTAAATTTGAACCTGGCAACAAGGACTTACAAGGCAAGTTGTGCTCTGGAGGTCACGTACATCCAGATGATACAAGACAACATAGTTCATCATATCCAAAATTGCATGGACAAAGAGAGGATGATTTTTTGTGCTAAATTTGTATATATGGTTTTAAATTCCTTTTTAAACTTAATGATGTAATAATGTAAAGATCATAAATTGTGAGGCAAGTTTGTGACTTGTCTTCGCATCTGTTACAGAAAATAGTTATGTAGCTTTGTAACATTCCTCAGTGCCTGTCCATAACTGTGAAGTATCAAAGCACTTAGGGCCAGATGCACTGTAAACACTGCAGGTTTAACATAAAGAAGTCTTTAAATAATTTTGAGTTGTAGGTTTTAGAGTAGAGCTGACATTTAACATATATATTTTTTGTAAGATGAGCCAGAATTCTTTTTGACAATTCCAGGCTTTTCCATAGAGCTTATTTATACCAATTTTTTTCATTTTAAATGTGTCAGCACTGTAGTGTAAATATCTTTTTTAAAAATCTTTTTAGTGTGATTTATACTGAAATGTGAGCCGCTTAATAAAGGTTCATAATAACAGATTGGTTTTATTTTTGGGTCTGCAAAAAATAATTCAGTTCAACTGCCTCTCTTAGTGGTTATGTTTCTACCTGCCACTAATGCATAGGATGCCCTTACACCTTGTGGGTGAGGAGCTGTAGCAAACTGAAGCAGAGCTGAGGCATCTTTGTAAATGCAGATTAGTCAGAAGGCAGAATCAGTCCTCCCTTCACGCAGTTCCTTACGGGTGCTTGTTCCAGGCACTCCCCAGACTCCTCCTGTCAGATATTTGTGTGGAACAGGGAGACAAACCGTGCTCCCTGGTGTGGAGGGCAGTTGGACACGCAGTGGGCTCCAGGAGTGCTACCAGTACCTGCCTGCGTCTCTGTAGATGAGCTGCTGCAAGGGAGAACTCCCCCCTGGGCTTTGCCTCTTGGCCCTGCTCAGGGCACACTTCAGACAGTTCCATTTCATGTTAAAAAAAAAAACAACAAACCAACAGAACAACCAAAAAACCAACAAACCCACAAAACAAGCCAAAAAAGCAACTCCTCAAATCTGTTATCTGACTACAATTAAAAGAATATTTAAATGGTTACTTACCAAGCTAAAAAGGCCCCAACTTTGGCAGTGACCTATAATTCACAGAGACATACCTGGATTTGAATTGCTCCCTGTGCTGATAGTGCCAGGCAATAAAGAGGCTTGCCAGTATTTGTAGTGGGAAGGTTCCTCATGAGTCACAGTTTGGAAGCAAGAGGTGTTTCATTAAGAAAATAGCAAGAGTGTTCAAGTTAACTGTTCTCTTTCCCCACCTATGGAACATATGGATTCTTTCAAGTTGTGTTCTGAGGGAAAAGGATTTCAAGGCTAGCTAGCATCTGATCTGGTAACTGTCATTTAACTTATTTATTCTCTGTGTAGTGTACTCCTGTGTAGTTCAAGCACAGCTGAATGATGTCTCTCTTGGGTGGCTGCACACAGCAGTCAACTGCCCTGCAGCCTGTCCTTCAGCTAAATATGTAAAACTTCAGATCCAAGGCCTATTATTTCCAAAGCCCTCTGTATCTCTGATTTTTGTTAGGATTTTTCTGTGTAACATTTTTGAAAGTACATCCTGAAGTACCCAGTTTATAAAATTTGCACTTAGTGATCACTTTGGCTTCATTTGTAGCAATAGAGCAATGTGATTTTCAGGCAATGTCCAGTTCAACTACCTGAGGTCCTTCTGTTGTAAATGTTTTCCTTTTAGGTTGTTAAAATTTAAAATGTTACTGCATACTCACAGATGGCACTAAAACCAGCTATTTATTAGATGACTGCCCTGATTGGTTTAATCTAAAACAGATCTGTCAAGGAATTATTCAATAAATCAATATTTGAATTGCTAAACATTACTCCTACATAGCCATAATTATGTATTAGAGAAGCAATAGAAATGTGAGTCTCTTGGATGTGGCTAATACATTCTCAAGTCTTACTACTGTTTTCTTTGATGCTGGCTAAGAGATTACTACCAGTTTTTCAGCCTCAGGGATCTTGCTTTCCCCTTTGCCATGAGCAAATGATTTGTGTGTGATGTGGTGAGTTACTGCTCTGTCAGATTCTGACCTGAAAACGTTACTTTGTTCATGTAAGAATTTGAGCCTTCCTTACAGTAGGAATGTGGTCTCAGCTCCCTTTCTTGTTTTCTGGATTATGTGGAGAAAATGCTTCCACCTGTAATGTCTGGCTTCCTGAACATCCATAAATGGTTACATGGCCCTGCAGTCCTGCTCTCTGTGCTGGCCATGGGAGAACAGCAGCAGGGCAGAGCTGCAGCTGTGGGCTGCACCAGGCACGCAGCTCTCCAGGTGGGACAGATGAGAGCTCCAGCTTTAGCAAAACCAGCCCTGCCAGATACTGCTTTTTAAAATAAAACCCACACAGAACAAACTCCCCAAACTGTTTAGTTGACTCAGAGTAACAACTTTACCAGTGTGCTGGTCTTGCATATGCTGACCATTCGTTCTGGTTCAAGTAAATTTTTGTAACCTGTCAGATTTTAGAGAAGTGTGGACATAGATCTCTCAGGACAGCTGCCAACTTTCTGCAGCATAGGCCCTGTCCAGACTGAAATAATAAAGCTTTGGAATTATTAGCAAATACAACTTTACACTTATGAGTAGAACGTTGTTTCTTTTTGGAGTCCTGCTCAGTGGTCTTGGCTGATGTGGTCTTGAACTTCTGCTCAGGTATCTTTTAGTTCTGAGATTTTGCATCTGAAGTGCCCACATCTTCGACCCATTTTTCCTTACCACTTTCAGAATTTTAAGAGATTTTTAAAAGTGGCAGATTTTTTGCATTTTTTATGTGTTCTTTTGGTTTTTTGAGACAGACTAGTTTCTCACTTTAGGCAGAATTCCTTGCAGACAGAATTTGAACCATTTTGGGATTATCAATGGCTACCCAACCTCCCTTTGCATTTACAGGTGTCTGCAGTCTGGGCTGACTGGCTGCATTACTCTTTACTTTTTACTTTCTTTTTAAAGAAAAGATTTAAAAGAAGTGTTGTCCTCTCCCTGTGGTATGTTCATTTTAATGAGGTGGTTCTTTGAGGGGAGAACTTCTGAGTTTCACCTCCCAGATTGTTCATTAATCTGACAAAGGCCTTGCTTTGGTCCTGTGCTATAGCCTTTATTCCTGCTGCATACAACTTCATCTTCAGACTTTTGCTTCAGCAATAAATCTTTCATGTGTTCTGCTGTACTGAAATTAGTCTTTGCTTATTGCTTTTCCCCCTTCTCTGGATTTTGGTGGTGTATAAATCTATGTTATTTTGGCTGAAATCTCCAGTGTTTTAGTTGTCTCTCTTGGCCCTTGTTCTTGTGCAGATTGGAGAGAGCTGCCCGAGGCCATTGGTGCTGTTCCTATCTCCCTGCACGTGCAGTGGTGTTCCAGTTAATGACATGATGTGCAGAAAATTAGATGTTTTCCTAGATCCTGGTACATATTTTTGGGTAGCAAAGAACTGCATTGTTACAGTTGCTAAAAAGGCTTTCAAGGGGGTAGCTACCTTTTTTCTTTTAATATTGCTGGATCTTTTGCATTTCACTGGCGACTGACTTCATGTGTTACATACAAGTGTTCCTCAGTGTTGTGTCACCCCCAGCCCTCCAAAAGCCTGAAAATTGACTCTGAAAGAACATTTTCATTACAGGTACTGCTGGCATGCAGATTTTCCCTTCCTTGTTACTATAGCGAATATTTCAATACTACTTTAACTGAATTATTAATTCTATCTAGTATTAGAAATAAAGTATTATTTTAGAGGGTGATGATTTAATTCTTCATCTGTGAAAGAATTGCTTGGTGATAAATAAAGTTGATTTTCAAGTGGATATACATGTGCACAGTAAATAAGTTGGAATTGCAAAAGATGAAATAGTAGAATGCTGTGAAAGAGATCCGAACATTACAGATTTGGAAAATTGAGTAAGTCTTCCAAGAAACACAAGACTGGTATTCATTTCTCAAAATGACTGTTTTCTAATATCTGCATGTGAATAAGATGCTGAATTGACCGAAATAAATCCATGATTTTTCCTTGTTCATTGGCAAAATGAGCTGTTGTGAGATAGTACACTGCCACGTGACCCTGCTAGGCTGAAAGCTGTACTGATTCTGATCAAGAGATCAAAGAACTCTTCGAGCTTCTCAAGTGTGATTTTATTTATTTTCTTCTCGTGGTCAGGTACGTAGAGAGCGTTGTGTTTGGGCAGCACAGTGCCTGTACCTAACCCTGGATGTAACCGAGCTGGAAACGGAAAGGACAAATTTTCACTGCTTTGTGCTTTGCTGTGAATGACTGTCAAGAATGTTTTATTTGATTATGAGTCACTGTGTTCAGCTGATATTTTATTACTTTCTTAAACAGATGAAATGCACTTTAAAATTGTATAGAAGATACTGATATTTTGTGCAGATCCCACTGAATTTGCAGCATATGTGGGAATATTTGGGGAACTGATTCCCATCAGTCACTCATTTCATTTTTCTTAAAAATGCAAGTTATTTTGTGTTCTGTTCAGAAGCAGTGATTAACTTCACAATATTTAGGTTGCTGTTTCTGTTAGAATCATCAGGGATACTGACGTTGCAAATTTAGTGTATTATATTCTAACCACTGTTTTTCTCTGTGCTTTGATGCTGATATGATCTCCGCTTTGAAGCCGTGCTGTACTTGAGTGCCAGCTAAACATTGATCTTCTCTTGTTCTGGTCATGCTGATAGATGAGCCTACTGATGAGGGCGTTAGTCCTGAATAGTCCTTTAATATTTGGTGTACAGTTATCTGATACAAACATTGATTAAAACAGCAGTTTAAACTTCTATTTTTATCAAGTTTGATTTTTCAATAGCTATTTTGATACTATGTTTTATCACTTAATTTGCCATCCACTGGAATGACAGTGCCACGTTGGGTGCAGCTCAGGCCTCTGTTCTAAGGGCTGTGCTTTTTATGGGAGCTTTTTTATCTGAGTGTGTTGAGACAAAGTGGGGAGTTAGCAGAGAAAGCTGTTCCTGGTGTCTGGAGATGAAAACTCGAGAATTAGACCTGTGTGTGGGAGAATATGTAACATAAGACTGCTAAATCTTTATTCTAAGCACGCAATAGTAACACTCAGGTATTTGCCAATGTGAACTGAAGCAACTGAGAGGTTGAGTTAATCACAGAAATGAAATTTTTAGACAAAAAAATATCTTTAAGCAGTGATTTTTTATGAACTTCAGAAGGAACACTAAGAAAAATTAAGGCAGATGAACTAAGCTCACATTCTCATTGCTTTCCTGTTTCTTGCTCTTATGCTGTTGTCCTGCACTGCAGGGAGACTTTCCTTATATTTGTCTGCATGGGATGTTGGTTTTGTTAGGAAAGGCAGACCAAAGGGAATGGTGTCACTGATTTTCCTCTTCTTTATCCCACTTGAGTACAAGTCCAAGGAGAAAATGCAGAATTTATATTGAACAGTACTCCAGTGGTCCAGCTGCAGAGGTTCCTTAAGTTGCTTTAGTTCTCCAAGTGATGCTTTTCAGCAGCAAATTGATATCCAGGCCCATTCAGGTCTGCAGGGCTCATATGGGAGATGAACTCCATCAAAAGCTTAAAAAACAGTAAATGTAGAGTTAAAAGGTGCAAGTGTTCTTTTCACAACTCAGCATAGTTGTTTTTACTGCAATCCTAGTTAAAAAGCATGATGTGTTACTTGATAGTGCTATGTTTTCCATGCTAGTGAATTCAGACAACTCATTTAGGAGGATTCAGTTATTCAGAAGCCCTGTGTTTTTCCCAAATTATACTGAGGTTAAATGAGGGAACACCTGATCTTAAAACACTGAGTTACTGGGAGTCTCATAATTTTCTCTTTCAACTCCACTTTGTGTCACCCAAACTTCACACTGTAGAAATAGGAAAATTTTCGTGAGGTTAGGCAAACATTTTGCTTCTGTACTATGATGCAGATATGTCAGAAAATAATACTGATACTACATCTGCCAGCCAGTTGTGTACCCCTGTCCTGTGCTAGTTCAGTTTTTGATACTGCCCTCTGTGCCTGGCAGTGCATTTTGTGTGTCTGCACACGTTCTTAGAGCATTCCCGTTAAACTCTGCTACAGGTGGGGAGGTACACGTCACATAACTGCATTTTTCAAGTATAGAAAGAACACAAAACTGGATACTGTTCTAAAATGACAAATCAAGAAAACCAGTAGGAATTGGCAATTGACAAGTTTAGTTTTGTGACTTCACACAGGTGCATTGATTATTTTCTGTAATCAGACAAGAGCAGATATTTACCTGCAATGCATGCTGAAGTGTTCAAACTTCTATAAATGATGGGAAGAGAAATTATGTGGAATACATCTCTCCATGTCCAATATATATCATCAGTGCAGAGAAATACTTCAGTTGGTTTCAGCAAGCTTTTGAATTGCAGTTTAAAACGAAGCTCCTGAAGGCCAAGTTCTCTGCTTTGCCTCCCGTCAGCTGCCGCAGGGAGCTGAGACAACATCCTTGTGCCTGCCTGTTTATCACACATCAGTGTGAGCCATCTCAGCATGGAGCTCTCCTTTTCCCTGCCACCTGCAGCAAATCTGCTTTTCACTGTTTCATCCTGCAGCTGGTCAGTTGGTAGATTTAGGAAAATGCATGAGGAGCACCGGCCTCACTTCCAACCTGTGATCAGCACCTTTGAGAACAGTGTAATTATGAACAGAAGTAATTAATTCCTGCAGCAGTTTCTGGAAAGGTCACAGTGGGCTGTAGTGAACTTGGTATCATAAATCCTGAATGAAGTTCTGATAAGGCAGAGAAGCAACACTGTGTGTACAAAGATCTCAGCACAACTCAGGTCAGTTAAATATGATACAAAATTCTCTAAAGGGGTATGTTCTTGTCCAAGTTTCCCTGTAAGGACAAGGAACTTGGAAAGTTGAGCTCTTCCATCTGGCTGTGTGTGACTTCTGTTATGACACCAGCAAAAAACATCTGCTTCAGCTTTCCAAATAATTTATTTTAAGGTTTGTAAACCTTTAAAAAAAAAAAAAAAAAGCCAAACCCACAACCAAAACTGAAATTGCTGATCTTCTTCTATTGAATTAGAGGCAGCAATTAAAAGGAGATTTGTAAGGACTCTGTGTGATTCTAGTTAATTAGAGATGCCAAACTTTCAGATAATTGTTACATCTGTGGAAAAGAAGGGGTTTATTAAGGGGGCAGAGTCACCATTCATGGCCTATCTTGCTAATAATACACCAAGTTCCAATGAAGCCAGTTCTTATTCTTCCATCTTTTGTTTTATAACAATCAATTACCATTATCAGCTTGGCTGAGGAAAGCTGCTCTGCTCTCCTGAGCAGCATGGGGGTGTGCTGGCATCCTTTGAACAAGGGGGTTTGGAATTTTATTCTTCCAGAATCATCGGATGGGGAAGGATTACGAGTATTATTTTATGCTTGGTCTCATACCTGCCAGAGGTGAGTGTGTGTGTGTGTGTGTGTCTGTGTGTGTCTGTGTGTGTGTGTGTGTGTCTGTGTGTGTGTGCAGCTAAAATCATCCTGTCTGAGGTGCTGAAGTGCTTGTTACACATTTGTATCACTGCTTGTTAAGCAGGTCCCCAAAATGTACCTGAATCAGAGGCAGGGCTGTAGATACTCTTCTTCCTGTATTTTGAAGGCAGCCCCAACAGTTTCACGAGGTCTGGGTTGCCTGCCAAGGAGAGGCACTGCTTTCCAGGCAGGGCTGCAGGGCCCGGGCTCCCCTTTGCAGAGCAGAGCAGAGCTCAGCCGGAGGTGCAGCTGGAGGTTGTTCTCTGCACCCTCCCACAGGGGCGTGGGTGTGCTCGCCCCGCAGCTCCTGTAGCCAGCAGGTCAGCAGCACCTTCTGGCATCGCTGTGCCCTGCCCCTCTGCCCACAGCTCATCCTAACCACAAGGGCCAGTTTCACTTGAAACATCACTCAAGACTGACAGAAGTCAGCTCTCCACAGGAACCTTACCTGAGTGGGCAAAAGGTTTCAAACACAGAGCAAGGCCCTTCCATGAAGTATTTTTCAGAACTACACAATGCATAGATACACCTCCTGAAAACAACTGTTCCTGCTAGGCACTCCCCATAAATTACCTGATGTGCATAACTTGGGGTTGGGTACCTGGGTTTGCTTAGTAAAAACGGATGTTTTGTTATAATAAAAATAAAGGGATTATAAATATTTTGTATTTTTTTAACCAACAGCTACAGTTTAGAATTCTTTTGTCTTTTTCCTTTCCTGGCTTCTCCTTTAGCAAGGTAGGACAGTCAACCACTCTGAAGTGAATGTGACTTAAATTCATTTTAAAGATCATTTGTTACCTGATACTCTGAATTGAGATTCACTGCCTTAGAAAGGAACATGTTGTTTTCCTAGATGAAGCTCTTTCAGCAGTGTTCCACAATATGGCTCCTCTGTACTTTTACCCACGTCTGTGTGATGAAACTGCAAGAGTAAATCCAAACACCTCAGGAAGACCTTTTTCCACAGACAAGTACAGTTGAATGTACATAATTAAAATTTTATTGGTGAGACACTTTGGTCTAGGTATTTCCTGTTACCCTAGACTGTTTTTCATTCCCTTGGCATTCTTTTGTCTCTAGGAACTGTAAATGGATCAGTACTTTCAGAATGCATGTTAACATCCCAGATAACTGCCACATTTGAATTGGTGCTACTCCATCTCCTGGAAGAGCACTTCAGTCCACAGAATACACTCATAGTTCCAGTTCTTTCCTGAAGTCCTATTCACTTGTTACCTGAAAAAGGTCATTTCATCACATCTGAGCTTGCCAGTGCTCCATGAAGCCAAAGCTTCACTGCCAAAACTTTCATCTCCTCAGGTATTAAAAATGGTCTTGTTCAAGTACCACTTTGGGCAGGTACAAATGCAGTGCTGAACTCACCCTGTTTTTTCAGTCTCTTGCAGCACTGGTGATTTCTCACTTGGAAAGGAATCACTGTTGTCTCCCTCTCCTCTGGATCTCAGGACTGCTGGCACAGCTCAGCTGCCACCCGTGTTCCCTACGGGGAACATGCTGGTTATGGGCTGTTTCAGCAGCTTAGGAAACACTGCTTATTTTTAGACTGGTAATGGAATCTCACTGTCAAAAAAAACCCAACAAAAACCCAAACCAAAAAAGCTGTATCACTTTATTCCTATTTGGCTGCTGTCAACTGTTACTGATTTTTAAAGCAAAGTTAGCTCCTTCTGGAAATTACTGTTAACTGGTTATTTCTTGACTTACACCAGTAGCAGATGATGTCAGTCCTCTTTCCTAGGGTTACTCTATGTGCTGAATACTCTGGGTAGAACATTTGTGATTTCTTTGACAAGGTCTTCTACCTGCACGTGAAGAACCTGTATCTTATTTCATGTAACAAGTAACAGTAATCATGTTAGAACAGCTTATGTTGAACAAATACTTTTATTTACAAGAGCATATGTGAGTTTTAAAATAAAAAAATGGAACAAGTCTACTTTCAGTCTTCAGCCTGCTTTAGCAGTCTCCAGCCTGACTCATTTGGCTTTCTAGTTTGAAGATCAAATCTGTGGCAAAATGGTAACACTCTGGTAACTTGGTGCCAGTCTGGGCACTGGGAAGCACCTGTCCCGGCTCAGTCTCTCCGCACATAGAAGATGTTATACCCCAGTTCCACCAAGGCGCCGAGGAGCAGTGCCCAGAGCGGGATGAACACGTAGGCCAGTTTCATGGTGGTGAAGCGCTGCAGCTTCGCGCACAGGGCGAGGCAGAAGGCCAATTTCAGCAGCATTGCGATGAGGTACCAGACCTTCTTCTTCATGCTCTGGGAGCCGTTGCGAGGGTCGAAGCCGGACTTGCACCGCCCAGCCATTTTTACAATTAACATAACCAGAAGAATCGTATCAAATATCCACACTGGAATAAAAATGAGGAACCAGTTCCACGGTGCTTTCTCATCCAACTTCAGCACCAGCATGATCAGGAAGAGTAAGGTAAAAAGCCATGTCAGCAGCACTCTTTGCGCCAGGGACATTCTCATTTAAACAGCTTTGAGAGGAAGTCCTTTGCTGTCAGCAACAACCTAACAACAGAAGGGGGAGGGAAGGCATCAGAAGATGGCACTACACCACCACCTGAGGCATATTCCATAAGGGGAGCAGTTCCTTGCTCTTGCCTCCCCACTCCTAACCTCACCCACAGACTGCTTCCTAGCGCTTTCATAACGACCGTGCTCAGCTGAGCAGTGTTTGTTGCAGTCCACCATTCCCGTGGAGGGCTCTAAGTCAGCTGTGTAACTGCCTTAATCTAAATTTGTTCTGTGAAACAAACTGTACTTTAATCCTAAACAAGCTGTCAGACTCATTTAGGGATTTTTGAATGCTAAGAATATGTTTGGATCCGTTTTCCACCAGTACTGAGGCACTCACAGCTAACACTTGAAAACAAAACATAACAATTCTCTCTCTGTAACAAAATAACCACAGTAAAATGTGCCCCAGCACAAAGGAACACAAAAACCCCCGGAGAGATCCTGCAGTTTGCAGAACTGCAGCTGAAGTGACTTGGGCTCACACTGAGCCACTGAGCACTGCCCAGCTTTCTGTCAGCCAGCAATCCTGAAATTACTAAAAGCTACAGATAACGTTTGCTTTTTGGCAGGTATCTCAAGTATTCAGACACTGGCTGACAGGTTTATTGGCTGGGTAGGATATTTAAATTTCTCTGTAGTCATGACAAAAGAAAAACAAGACAAATGCATCTGCCACTACGGTTATGAAAGTTAAGTTTTTATATCCCTAACTGGAAAGTTTTTAGCACTGCATCTGCCAAAAGCCTTTCACTACAAGTGTAAAAAAACAGAAGTGTGAATGACTATGATCTTCCTCTAGATTTCATGCTACAAAAATGAATATTTTTTACCAGTGAAATGGTGCTGAAATAGGTATTTTAATTATTTTAAAAATTTGAGTTAAAAAATGTAGTAATTCCCTTTAGAACACTAATGGTCTTTCACCTGAAATAAGAAAATGAGCTTTGATTTGTTCCAGATTACAAAAATATTTGTAATATTTGAAAGTGAGGTGGTGTGTTCTGAAGCATTGAATCCTCAGCACCAGATGCTGAGGGAAGGACAAGAGCTGCTCCCCTCAGTGCCCTCAGTGCCTGTGCCCAGAAGCTGCTGCTGCTTCCTCTGCCTTATTAGCAATGCTCACAGCATCAGCTGGTCACAGCTGCTAAACTCCCCCAACAAGCAGAAAGCTACTGCCACCTTTTTCTTTTTAACTGGGATAGTTTTTTGCCAGATTAGGAAGTTGAACAAATTCTGTGCTGAGATCAGCTTAGCTAGTGGAAGGAGGGAAGTAAAAGTTGCTGTCTCAACTGGTTATGAGATGAGCTGCTACCTTACAGTGAGGGGATAACAATTTTGTACATCACTAAAATCATCCTACAGTTTAAATCTGCATCTTCTGATGCACAGTTCAACAGATCTACCAGTTTGTTCAATCTGGGTTTGAAGTTTGAATGGATTTGATTTAATGGATGCAGTAGGATTTCTTGTAAGGAGAAGATACAGTTTTGCCTAAAACAATCTAAACTGGAGTTGCTGTCAGTGCATCCCCTCTTTGTTTTGGGGCTGGCACTTGTGTCCAAAGCAAGCCAGTTCCCTGAGCTGAACTAGGAAAAAAAAGAAGGTTTAAAATAGGATTTTGTAGTTTTGCTTTTTACAGTCTCAGTTCTGCTCAGATCAATGAAGGGCCTGGTGAAAGCCAGGTCCTGAACAGGTGGAACCAGGACCCCCACCCTTCTCTTCCTTAAGGGAGGAGGTGAAGCTCAGAAGCTGCACTCAAGAGTCAGGGGGACAGAAAAGTCGGAGGAGGTTTAGATAGCATTGTTTTGCTCTTGTTACAGAAACAAACCTAAACGACCTGGCAGGGGTAGGGGATTACACAACAATTGCTGTGTCCAGCCCTTTAAAGCATTTACAATACTTTGAAAACACTTCCAGTACCCTCAAGTGCGTGTCTGTGGCTAAAGTGAAGAGTCATGATATGGAATGAAGTTTCAGCATTCTTTTCATGAGAACGTTTTTCAAAACCAGTTCTAGAAATCAATTCTACAAACACTACAAGAAGGAGACTCTTATTAGCAAACTGGAGAAAGCAGAAACCAAAGAAACAGACTGGAAACTTGGGTCTGAAAGGAAAAAAGAAACTCAACACTCTTAGAAGTATCAGGTTATCAGATACTCACAGAAGGTTCTATCACCTGTCTCTGGAGGAAACACAAAGCTACTGAAGATGTATTACATAGGGCTCCTCAATTTGAAGGTTGCTCACTTGAAAATACTTTCAGTTTGCTAAGAACCACTTTGCAACAACTGGAAAAAACAGGCAGAAAATTCAGCACGGGAAGAAGTTATGCTGCCTTTCTCTCACCTAATAGACATTCCTGCCAGACAGGGCAGGACTGCAAGGCTCCAGTCAGTTTTAGAAGCATTTTCGAGATGAAAACTCAAGAAAATCCAAATGTACTTTTGAGATTTTTGAGCCCAAGTACAGAAAGCTCCCGGATTTTGAAAGCTGAGAGCTGGATATAGAACTGACATAACAATGAAGGGTTTGATTACATGGAGCATTTGATTATCTCATGATGAAAGAAAGATGATGGGCAGATTCTTTGCTAGAGCCCAGCTGTCCCAACAGGATGGGTGACACCGAGAAAAGGATGCAGCTGTGCCACAGGTCTGAACCGGCTCTTCAGTGAGAACACTGAAGGGATGTCAGAGTGTGAAAATAAAACAGCTCTTGACTCCTATTATAGGACCTACATAATTAGGGAGTGAAAATTTTCAGTGATGAGAAACTATCCAAGGAGCATCGCTGACCTTGGTGGGATGATCTGCATAACGAGGGTACTATGATAGCTAATTCTGTCCTGCTTACAACAAAGAAATAAAGAGGATGGCAACTTACACAGGACACTTAGCTCAGTAGTGATGATAACATGAACCTACACGTTTAGATTTAAACCTTGAACATCGCCTAAGAAAGTCCTGAAACTCATATTATGCTGAAACCATATTAAACAGAACCCCAGTTCGATTAAATACCGTTTTAGAGCCTATTTCGATCGTACGCGTAGTTTAACACTTCGAAAGGAATACTGCGGTAGGCCCGGCTTAAAACCCCATTTAAACACAGCTTTGTATTTACAAACTCGGCCCCTCCCTCGGGCTCACGGCCTTGTCCCGCCAGGCCCCGCTTCCCCGGCCGTGCCGGAGGTCCCCGAGGCGGAAGCCCCCTCGCTGCCCACCACCTACCGCAGGTCCCGCCGCATCCCCCGGTCCGCGGGGCCCGCGCTCAGCTGAGGGGGCGCCGGGCCCTCCCCTCCCGCTCCGCCTCAGGGAACCGCCCGCCTCCCTCACCCGCC
>VZRX01022630.1:112850-209328 GCA_013398075.1 Notiomystis cincta
CCCGGGCTGCCGAGTCCTCCGTCCGTGCGGGCGGCGAGGTGCAGGTACGGTCCGGGGCCCTTCGCGTGCCTGGGGCTCTGCCCGCCCCTCCGGCTCTGCCGTGAGGCGCCTTCTCCCCGCGGAGCCGCTTGAGCGTACCGTGAGCCGCCTCGGTGCCTGTGTCAGGTGATAGAACGTGTTTTCTCCTTCCCTTTAAAGGTCCTGAATTTCAGCATCTCCGTCTTCGTCTCTGACCCCGTCTCTTGTATTCTTGTGTTTTACATGCTTTCGTGTTTTCTTGTTCTTTACCCTTTTTTCTTCCCCTTTTCCACCTCTAAACAGTGGCAACCTGACTACAGCTTGTCCTTGGTTTTCCATTTAGGAATCAAAATGTTGGGTAACTTCTCATCACTCAAAATTTATGCTGTCACGTTCGTTTTCTCGGTGTTTTATTTGCTGTCATTTCTCTGAGAAACAAAGGAGCTGGGGGAAATTTATCCCACTGTCCAGGTGTTTGTTACTTTTATTTTTGTGTCTTACACCTAGCCTCTGAGTGCGTGTTACTCAGGTGTTTCAGATTTAGTGAAACTTTGAGTCCATAGTGTCCAGCTCTGTGCTTGGTATTTTGCCTTTTAGTGCTTTTACGTGTTACTGGTCACTTGAAAAGTAACGCTGCCGAGTCTGGCATTTTGTTCCAAATTTACCAGCGTCTTATCCATCTGTCATATAATTAACTGGAAAAAGTAATTAATTGGAAAACCTGACTTGTTGAAAGTACTTTAATTAATGTTCCGAAATTCTTTGTGATGAAATGTTCCTACAGAAAATACAGCTGGTCTTACAGTTTGGATACAGGAGCTCTCTAATAGGAATAAGACTATGTACAGTGTGTCATCAGTAATTTGTCTGCTTATATCTTCCTGCTGATGATGTTAAACAGATGGTGGTATCTGTTTTATCAGGGAGAAGTGCATCACTTGAAATAACCTGTTAATCCTAGTAAGTGAATCCTGGTATCTTCAGCTGCACTTGGGGTGGTCAGTAAGCAGCACAAGGATGTATTTCTGTCACATACATTAGTGCTTGGCATCAGACTTTCTGTTTTCCTGAGGTTAAGAGGCTGAAAGTGTTCTGTGAATAAATCTCTGGGTTATAAATAGCCATATGCATTTGGCTATTTTTGTAGCTCTGAAGGTTTTGGTGATCTTCTTTGATTTGCCTCTTTGCTTGTGACTCCCTGGAAAGGATAATCCTTTTCTCAGAAGTGTTATTTCTGTTCCAGTAAGGTGTTTATGAATGTATGTATGCACATCACCTTGATGGACTCTGTTGTACAGTATTTGCAAGCAACATTTATTTCTGAAGGTGAAGGTTGAGAGCAGCGCTTGGAACTTGTGTATTTAAGATCCCAGTCCGTGTTTGAAGTGGAATGTTTGTGCAGTTAAACGTTCTGTTGCTATGTTTTACTGCCAATGTATGTTTTTATTCTGGATATAAATATTACAAAGGATAAGACATGAGCCTGAGTCACCAGAAAAAGAATTCGGAAACCTAGTTGGTTTAATTCAATGCTCGTACTATAATTTTTTCCTCTTGTGTTGTGTGGAATGTGACACACAGAGAAGTTGTCAGTAATTGCTGGGAACTCCATGGAGCATTTCAGGTATTCTGGTAGTACTGGATTTTACCCAAAGCAGAGTTAGCTCAGCTTGTCTCAAAAAGTTGGTGCCAGCTGTATCCATAGCTGCCGGGCATTGGTGTGAATTCTGGGAGAAAGCCAAGTCCTGTAGGTTTGGGAATAGGAAGCAGTAGTGGTGTATGTTGGGAGGGGGACATAGGTGTGCTGAAGAATTCCAGTCAGCCTCCTCTGAGGCACTTGACCCCGCAGTGAGGAGTGGAGCAATGCTGTTCCTGTCACAGCTGGCAGGGGTCACTGGAAAGCAGTGGACTTTATTTCTTTCCTAATTCTCCAAAGTTACATACACTGGCTCCCCAGGCTTTTTCTATATATCTGTCTTTACTTATTTCTAGTTGAAATTTTTTGGAAGAGATTTTTTTTCTTTTCTTAGGACCCCTCTGGGTGAGAGCGATGACAGTCAAAGATTGGGGTTTGGGTTTTCCTTTGCCTCTGAAGAAGTTCTTTTCCTAATAAACAGTGTTGTTTATGGATTCATCATCCAACAGTTTATGTGGATTTTAGTGAGACTTTTTGAGGGCACACAGCTTGTACAATTGCTTTCTTTGTCTGTCTTCTCCCATTTGAGTCACTTTTTACTCAGACGATGAAACCGAAGTTAGTGGCAACTGCAAGACATTAACTGCCTACACCGTGACAAATTTTTGTAAGACTTTGAACAGGTAGTGACCCAAATTAATATTCCCACCCAAAAAAGGCAGTCATAACTGGCATTCTTCTCCAAGAAGTGAGCAGTTGTTGGGCAGTCTGTGTGCTAAGCTGAGCCATCAGCAGTAGCCTACTTCTACTGGCCCAGCCAACACTTGGGGTAGTTGTTAAGATGGGTGGGGGGCAGGAAAAATATTATGGGTGGGGTGGAACAGGACAATGGGGAGCTGTGGGACCATGGTGAAAGCAGGCAGACCTAATTGCTTCTGCCCACAGAGCAAGGTAGGCCTGTTTTTTCTCTACTGTTTTTTTTGTTTTATGAAGGAAACAAAACAAAACTCTTGGAGTACCTGACAGAGGTACTGCTGCATCTGACTGTTCGAGGACAATTGACCACCACTTACTCAAAGATAGGTGGTGGTGTGAAAAATAACAGACTTTGGCAGCTTTAAATGTCATGTTTTCTCCCTTGAGTTTACTGTGCTGTTTTTCATAAAGGTCCTTCTCGATGGGTGCAGAGGCAATGGTTAACTATTTGAAGAAATAATTATATTAGAGTTTTTAAGGAGAACCCAAAAAGCTTAATAAATTGTCATAAGGGAAAAAAGAGTTAATACTAATTAGAGCTGTAGTGTGGGTACATTCTACGTGTAATCATAGAATAATTTAGGAAAGGGTCATTGGAAGTCATCAGTCTGGTTGAACCCCTTCTCAGAGCAGCTTCAAAGTTAGAGCAAACACATACACATAGTGAGAGATAGTTGTTGTCAGGGAATTTGGAAATACAGCTTCTGTTTGTGGTGGGTTTTTTGTTTGTTTTTTTTTTTTTTAAATTGAAGAGGAGGATATCAGGGAGTTCCTAGAACTATTCTCTTATTTCTTAATTCATGCATGTGAAGGGGATTTTTTCCAAATTTATTTCTGCTGGGAATACATGTAATGTTCAGTATTGAATTCTTTGCTCATTTGAGGTGGTCTTGGTAGGTATTCTACAAAGAGCCTAGATGGCATTTTGGAATGAGTCCAAGCATTGGACTCCTATTTGCAAATAATTTGTGGTTCTGTTCTTAAAAAATTAAATACAACTGCAAAATGGGAGAAGAAATTAAAGCAATATCACATCAAATGTGGAATCGTGCAAGCCTTTTGCTTTGGAAGTTGGCCAGCGCCAGATGCTTTTGGGGTTTAGGTGGCTGGCAGATGCTGGCTTGGCAGCTGAACACTCTTGGTGTTGATGTGTCCAAGGGACAGTTTGTTCTGTGTGTGCCTCGTACTCTCCTTGGTATTGGCTTCTGGCCGTTGTGGGGTCGGGTTCAGGGGAGTGTTTGGATGGCCAAATACAGCCCAGTGATCTCTTTGGGTGTTTTCTTGCATCCTGAGTTATGAAGCTTGAGATTCCCTTAGCTGTGTGTTTATTTTCTTCCCTTGTTATTATTGTTATTGTGTGTTTAAATAGTTGCTTTCTTTTCGAATGGGAGTCAAATCTTGGCTTCAGTGACTTCCTGTGGCAGTGTGTTTAACAGTCTACTTATGTGTTGTAATATAATATTTCTCTGTTAAAAATTTGGCTTTGCTATCCTCTCAGCTCAGTTAATAGATGAAATTGCCTGTTTTATTGGGAAGCTGTTGTTCTCTTGACTATATTTTCTGTTTTTCTCTTGAAGTTTTTCTCATTTCCATAATGCCTTATTTTTCTGTTAATGGTTGCCTGTTTCAATAGGAGAGTCTTTCAAGTGGCTGGTAATTCATAGCCCTTCTCAGAACCCCTCCCCCAGTATTTTAATATTCTTCTCCCAGTAAAGTAGTTATATTTCAAGTCAAGTTACACAGCTGATCAACAGAGCTGTACTGCAGTGTTTTCCTTGTCATTCCCCTCTTTCTGAGATCTCCCTGCTCTTCTGACTGTGTTATATTGGATGGAGGAGGTCCCTGAGCTGCCCAAGTTCCTTGCTGGATTTGAGATACCTGTTCTTAAGGCTTTGAGTGGTGTTCATAGTTCACTCCCCCTGCCTTCCTTTACAGGTAACATTGACATGGTTGATACTGAGTTCTGTTTATTTTGCCTATTCACTGTTAAAGTTCATACATGTTCTTAAGCTTTTCCAGTTCGAGATTGCCATCTAGAAATGTTACTGCTTCAGGTTTTCTTTTCTTTGAAGTATAAAAGATAAATATAGTGAGCACTGCTGGACCTTTTTACAGAAGCTTAAAATTTGGAATAATAGGACAGAGTTCAGTTCACTCTATTTCAGAACTTAATTTAGGCATTACTTCATAAAAACTCTAGTCTACTGGTCCAAGTAGGTGGAGGAGAGGGGAAATAGCCCTAATTAGTCGATATTACTGGTGGTGAGAAGGCTTACAGGGAGAGATGCAGAGTGTTCATGCTGGCTGCAGTCAGAGCTGCCTCAGTGCCATGAGTGCTCTCCGTGCCCAGGGCCCAAAGCTCTGCAGAGATAAATCACCTGAGAGCCGCTCGTGGGCTCGGCACGGGCAGTCAGGTCCTGGGAGCTGTCCCTGTGCCACGGGCTCCGGGGCTGGGAGCGGGTGGCTGAGGACAGTGTACTGTGCTGATCCTGGTTTAGAGTGGATAAAACCCTTGTGGAGCCTCACAGGGCTGCCCTGAGCTTCGCCATCGCTTGTGTGGATGTGTCCTTAGGGAGCGAGTGCTTGAAGTGCCCTCCTTACAGCTCCAGGAGCCAGCAGCAATGTGGGGATCTCTGTCTGTAAGCCACCTGCTCCTGTCAGGGCCAGATGAGCAATAACATGGTGTTCATCTTTCTAGTAAAAGCCTGATGGCTGGAATACTTACCTGGAATTTGCCATTTCTGGGTGCTCTTATCCTTTAACAAGGTAGTCACCAGGCACACGTATGCTGGATGAGGCCCTGAATGTCTGCCTCTGTCACTACAGGGTGCTAAGGCATGTGAAAGCTACTGGAGTGTAGAGACCAGACTAGGACAATTTAGTCTGTTTGGTTTCAGGATTAGGATGGTTCTGCATGAAGGAGAATGGGGATTTGTGTGCACTTTGCCTTGGGCTGGCACTGAATGGAAGAGCTGCAGGCCAGTGGTCTGTGATGCAGGTGCTTCTGGGCACCAGTATCAGGTCATCAACAGCCTGGTCCATACAGACTGGATGCTGCTGTTAATCTTCATTATCCAATTAGCTGGTTGCAGTGAAGAATGTTGATTCCAAATTTTCTTCAGTGTTTTGGCTGGTTTTGGCAATGTTTGCTTTTCATAGATAGACAACAGACTATTAGGAAGTCTTTGACACCTTTCCAAAGGTTCTTTGAAAGTCCACATATGTTCTATCACTTGCTCTTGTTTATCAGTTAGTTTGACATGTCCAGAAATACTGATAGACTGAGACATGATCTTCCTGTGCAGAAACTGCTGATTAGACCCTATCAGATAGTCTTCGGGTATAATGGTGTTCCGTTTTTAATGATTGTTTTGAGGACCTTGCCAGATACACATGTAAGGCTTGTTACTCTGCAATTCCTTGCTTGGATCACTGCAGAGAGTTTTTAGGTTTTTTTTGGTTTTGTTTTTTTTGTTAAGAATTGAAACTCAGCACTTTCAACTGTGTTCCTACAGAACAGCGGCTGTTTTAAGAGACAGCAGCTTTTCCTGACAGCTCAGCCACTTCATGCCTCAGCTGCTTCAAAAACTTGCTGGATAACTATTTGTAGAACATGATGCAAACTTGGTGATTTAGGAGTGGTTTTCAGCTTCCTGACTGTAGTCATCAAGAAGCCACAACTCTGCTGTGCAGTGCCTGGTGACAGATAAACATGTCTTCCTAAACACAAGTCAGTATTTCCAGTGAGCAAGATTTATTACTGCGTTAAGAACATCAAGAAAGAAGGAAGGAGCATGGCATTTTATTTCAAGGTGGTGATTATATTTGTCTGGAGTTTTGGTTTCTTTTTTTTTTCAAGTATTTGTTAAGGAAGCTATATATATAGAAATTGGTGTTTATGGAAATTCTGTTCCTTAATAAAGTTGTTACAGTTGTAAGAGCAAATGTATACATGCAATGTTTCAGGGATTTCTCAGTATAAGATTGCAAATGTTTAATGGGATGTGTATGTGTGTGCATGTAGTGTTCAGTACAAAAAACAGGAATAGAAAGAACTTGAGATTGACCATGTTTTATTTAATTTTTTTATAAAGTTACAGCATTTTCAGAAATGGCTTGTAGATCCAGTGTGCTAACAGCAATTACTGTATTTGGTGAGAATCTTGAAACTGACATCTCTTACAGAAGATATGCAAAATTACCTTGAGTATAGTTCCCTTTAAGGGCTTGGATTTTTCCTACTTTATTGAATAGTGAATATGTTTAAATATTAGAAGCTTTTTGCTAATTAATAAATACTGCAGCAGGCTCAAAACTAAATTATGGGAGATGTAGAATCTTGGACTTCTCACTTCAGAGTCCTTTCCCCCTATTTTTGTGAGTAAGGAATCTATGAGATGGTGTCATGTTATTTCAAATGGAGCCATGAACCAGTTATGTAACAAAATTAGGAAACTTGCACAGACCTTAAGGCCGAGGGCAGAGATTCCAGAAATGGCTGCAGCAGTTGCAACAACTGCATGCAATGTTCTTTTACCAGACCCTGAAAGAAATCTAAGAAATCCTGACAGTCAACATTTTGTTGCTGTTTCAGACAGTTGTGTAATTCACTGGCAAGACAAGTATTCCTTGGGTGACAGTTGTTTTCTGTGGCACTGCTTTGCTTCAAATATTGGTGGGTTTGCTGTGGAGGTGAACATGGCTAAGCTGAGTCTACTTCCAGTCAGAGTTTGAAAGCTGGTTCTCACTGTAGTGCCTTGGCTGGTGAGTGATGAAGGGCATGAGCTTATAAGGAAATATAGAGCAGCAGAAATAGGATCAGATGCAGTGGTTTGTGGGCAGAATACTGAGGCCTGAGAAAATATCAGCTTTGCAGCATCTGACATCTTACTGGAGGCACAGGCAGGCATGGACATGCTGCCAGATGTCTGTGTCTGTCATCATACAGGACATGTTTGGTACAGCTCTGTTCATGAAGAATAGGGTTTGGTACACAGCAGTCATCATGGGATCTGATTCATGTTTTATTGTTGCTGCTGTTGGCCTGAAGAACTTCTCAAACAAAAACCTCTCAAAGTAGGCATCTAGGGATGTGATTTTTTTTTTTAATCGTTGTTTGGGGGTGATTGTATTTTGGGGTTTCAGTTTTTTGGGGGATTTTGGGGCTTTTTTGAGATGGAGTGAAGGGCAAAGTTAGAAAATTAATCCTAGGAATGCTGGTATCCAGTTTTAGCAGAGTGTTGGTCTTCCTTGGGGAAAACAAGTATGTTAATTCCTTTTTACTTACAAACTGTTATGACCTTGGGTTGCAAGACAACTTGGGGGGGCTCCCCAGGCATGGCAGGAGGAGTACTGCTAATGCTGGTTGCTGGATATTGTCCTTAGGTTAGCAGTGTCTGGGGCTTTCTTAATTTAAATTTTTCCTTCCGTTTTGGCTGCTGCAGATTTTCTTAAGGGTAGCTGGAAGGAACATGATAAAACCTCCACTGAAAGGTGTGAATCTGGGAGTGACAAGTTTCTCATTTGCTTGTATACAATTTGCAATTCTGAACTGCTGTTTTGAGAACAGTGATGCATAGATAAAGTACTTTAAAAGAACAGTGAGTGCATTGCATAGTATTTGATGTTCCCTTTCAAGAAGGAGATGTAGGTTTAATGGTTTACTTGTAATGCACATGAAAAGTAGTGATTCTTTTGGAACATTGCTTTAAGGCTTTCATCCTGTTCTTTGTGGCAGAACTCCCCTGGATGTGAGTGGAGGAGGATGACTCCTGGTAGGTTTAGTGCTGTATCTGCATTACAGGGATACCTGCCGTGGTTTGTTATGTGATGGCAGAAGCAGCTTTCAGTCATCAGCAGATGCCTGATGTGACTAAGCTGTTTATTGGGCTCCTTTAAACTTACAGAAT
The DNA here is from genome assembly GCA_013398075.1 of Notiomystis cincta. Classification (NCBI taxonomy): domain Eukaryota; kingdom Metazoa; phylum Chordata; class Aves; order Passeriformes; family Notiomystidae; genus Notiomystis; species Notiomystis cincta. The sequence goes on from VZRX01022630.1 coordinate 121,170, forward strand.
CAAATAATGTCAGCAATTTGATGATTATTTTAACTTGTATTTTGATGTTGAACCTGGAAAGTGAGGGTTTTTTTCCTTCATTTAAGTTGTTTTCTAGCTGTGCATGAGCAAGTGTAATGTTTTAAGAGAGTTTGTGTGATACAAATGTTGCTATAAAATTAATAGTTCAGGCCACAGGCTTTGCTATTCTTTTCTTACTCCACGTGCCAGGGAATCTTAGTGAAATTCTGCCTGTGATTGTGAAACTGCACTATGGAGGATCTAACATAATGGTAAAACTGTTCTGTTGTAAAAAGCAGTTTAAACCAGGTTGCAGTATTTTCATGGCTTTATATAATAACCTTTTTAAAACTGCCTTTAATTTCCTGAAGGTGGTAAAAATCAATGACTTTTTAAAAAGCATTTGACACAATTGCATCCTAAGTTTTGCAGTTTTACTTCTGATGATGTATAGTGAACATGCAACTTCATTGCTTCTTCAGTCTGTGATCATAACAAGCTGAGGAGGACACAAGTCTTGACTCAACAGCTGGATGCTATCCTGACCATTCAGGTTGGGATTGCTATAAAGGGAACAGGTTCCCTGAAATACTTAGTGATTCACAGTGTTTACAGGCAAGCAAAGCAACCATTTGCCTCTGCGTCCTTGCTTGTGCTTTATTTTTAATTATGTCCTTTTGCTAGCTGACACTGCTTAGACTTGTATATTCTTTAAAAAAATGTTTTCTTTGTCACAATTTTATTCTGAACTTCCATCAGTTCAGATTGCTGTAGGCTGTCATTTAGAAATACACACATTTATGTCTGACTAGGGTCACCAAAGCCCTGTGGATATGAGTAAAATTTCTAAATATACTGTGAATTTATTTAAATCCTATCTTACTCAATGAGCACTGCAGTACTGTGGGGCTTGAATGAGCTCTTAGCTACCTAAAGACATCTAAGTATAGATTTCTGTGGTTTTTGAGAAACTGGTAATTTGATTGCAAGGTATATTGTGTAATATGATTATGCCCTGAACTGGGTAAGAGCTAAGAAACCCCACCTCTGAATAGGGGTAGTCCAAACTATATAGTCCTGTGTGTTAGGCTTTAAGAAAGTAATAAAGTTTTGATTTTAAAATATTGCTAGTTATAGCATTAACTGTGAGTTTGATGGAAGTGTAACAAAAGCTCTGATGAATGTTACAGAGGTGTTGTAATCACGCTCTTATATTTGGGTGCTCTGTCTAACCTTTGAAGTTGTATTTTTTGTGTTGCTCTTAAGTGTTCCCCTAGTTAAGATTAACTTAGTCTTGCTGCAGTTACTCTGCACAGGACGTTGTTGTACTGCTGAGTGTGCTAAGGCTGGTCCCTGTCCTAGACCCAGGTATTTCCCCAGAACGTGGAACAGAAGGCTGGGTCCAGGGAGGAGGAGGGGAGAACCAGGCAGAAGAACAGGCACTGCTCTGTGCTGCTGGTGTTTGTCTCTCAGCTGTTTTCACTTGTTCACTTTTACCCACCTGATAATGACCTGCTTTAGAGCTGGGCTTTTACAGGATCATTGTCAGCTGGAAACATGAGTGACAGAGTGACTTGTAATGAATATGCACAGTTCTGAAATTGCTGAAATACTTAGTCTCCAGTTCTCCAGGTGTTCAGTGAGCTGTGGATGGATAGTCAGAGCCAGGGCTGCAGCTGAAGTGCCTTGGAGTGTTTGCATCCATCCATCACCCAGATAAGCTTGCTTCAGGCTGAGTCTATTAAACTCATAATGTCTCATCTCACCTCATTAAACCCCCCCAAAACCTAAAGACAAACTAAAAACCAAACCACAGACAAATCCCAGCTCCTGCAAGCAGAAACACTGTGCAGAAATAATTAAATAAACCTTTTCACCTTTTGTTACTGTGCTGTCTCAGAAATGGTTGTGTAGCTCTTGAAGAAAGCATGTGATATTTCCTAGTAGAGGTATTTTTACTTAGCACACCAAACTCTGTTTTGAGACATCCATCCCATGATTTTGTCATATTTACTTTTGTAAGCATCATCTTTGCATTTGCTTATGCAAATGTGTATGCAAATAAGCTTTAAATGCCACCAAAATAGATTCTATGGAGGATTTAATGCAGAGAGTTTCTTGAAAATACGAAAACCATGAGTAATCTAAATAACAGGTTTGTTGATAGAAATCAAATAAAGCTACTTCTTTATATTTGGTTTATAGTTTTGTGAGGTAATTGTTTCTTTATATTTGGTTTATAGTTTTGTGAGGAAGTCGTTTCTTGAGGCAAAGGATTTCTGAGTGAATTGAAAAGCTACTGCAAACAAAGGTTAGTGCCTTTAAAATGGTTTATCCCATTTTAGCCATATTTGACACAGTTCAGAGTCTTGGATTCATGAGTTAATGTTTGGTTTCCTGAAAAATCATTGACCTTGGAGAAAGAGATCAAGTTAATGTAGCTGTTGAGGGAAAGGTTTCTGTCCAGGTTCTGCAGTTCTTTACTGCTGATAATGAGTTGTTCCAACCTTTTTCTCATCCTGTGATTATGCTGGTAGGAAGTAGGGTGTATTGTATCTGAGAGGGGTGTTACTTAAGAGACATGAGAAGGAGGTAAAGGTCCTCCAAGATGAGGTCATGCAGGCAGGGAAGGCAAGGCTCTAAGTGTGATCTGTGAGGCCCCTTCCTGCACTGGCACCTCTGCAGCAGTGAACTGCTTTCACTGGGGCTGAGTGATGTAGGTGCTGTGCATGGGGGCCATGTGTGTGTGGGGAAGGGTTTTATGTCACTTTGAGTCCAGTGGAGCAAAGGACTTTTAAAGTTAAGCTTAACTGAAGAGATTATCAAATAAGAAAGCAGGTCCTATTGAAAGCTTTATGTGGGTGAGAAGGAAGGGTGGCCAGTCTATGTGATATGCCAGATTATATCAGAGTCTCTCTTGGATTCCTTCCTTTATGTGGTAGTGGTTTTATATTTATTGTGCCAATGAATTCTTAATAATTGGTAGTTACTCTTAGAAAAACAGACTTCATTATCAAGCAAGTAGATCAGAAACAATTACAGATGTTGACAGAGTCATGGCTGCCAGCTTTAACTGGCTTGAAGTGACTTACATGTTATTTTCAACAGTGGAAAAATTGAGGTGCTTGCTTGCTCAGTTGCACCATTTGTCACTGTTCTGATATTTCTGGAATTTTCAATGACTGTCTGAGCTCTCTGAGACATTTCTTTCTCTTGGGTTGTAGTTTTACCTGAAGTATAAAAGATATTGGAGTTGCACTGCTAGAAATCTTAGAAATAGGTTTGTTTGGGAAACACGAACATGTATAGCATTATGTTTCTTAGAAATCCTCAGGCACTGATACAATATCAATCCATTTGTTGAAGGTTTGTACTTCAGTGTATATGGTGCATGTCCAAACTAAAGGCAGTATTATTTATATCTTCTAAGTAATGCACTGTATAAAATAGGAGTGTGTCTATGCACAAGTCAGAGGAGAATAAATAAATAAATGTCAGTGCAGAACTGAGTCTTTTGGAGGGTCATTTTTAAAATAAATAGAATCACACTGAGTTGGAAGGGACCCCTAAGGTTCATGAAGTCCATCTCCCTGGCCTTGCACAGGGCAACCCCATCTACTTGGCCCTCCATTGGATGCTGTCTTACAGCTGAATGTCTTTTTGTATTGTGGTGCCCAGGACTGCCCCCAGCACTGGAGGTGAGACTGCCCCAGAGCAGGACAATCCCCTCCCTTGTCCAGCTGGCCATGCTGTCCCTGATGTCACCAGGACAGGGCTGGCCCTCCTGGCTGCCAGGGCACTGCTGATTCATGTTCAAATTTCCATCAAGCCAGGGCCCTAGGTCCATTTCTGCAGCTGCTCTCCAGCCTCTTGTTCCCCAGTCTTAACACACAGGGTTGTCCCAGGTGCAGAATCTGGCACTTTGCCTTGTTGAACTTCATATGGTTAATACCTGCTTTAAAAAAAGCCCCAAACACTGAAATTTTTGGTGATGAACAATGTACAATAATAAAGTGCCATGAGTTACTCTAATACTCATAAAGACACTTATTTTAATCTATTGTACAGTTTTGGTTTCCATCCCATTTGTTGAATGTTGCATTTCTCTTATCTTTCTTATCTGTATAAAAGCTGTAAACGTCTTTAAATCAAGAGGTAGATCACAAATAATCTTTTACTGTAAAAACTGCCTACAAGTTAATAATTCTTGCTTCCTTTTAATGAAGAAATATAAGGTGTAATGTTATTGTTGATACTGACAATCTTATACTAAGTGTAATATTTTTATGCAGTATGGATCTTGGAAAATGCTTGATGCATGGTTTGGTGTTTGGGGACTAAGCCACTGCCCTCCTTATGACATCCTTAACCATGTCCTTGGCCTGGGGTGTTGGGTCCAGTTCTGGGCTTCCCAGTACAAGAGAGACACATACACCTGAAGGCTTTTTCTTCTTTTTTTTTCTTCTTTTCTTTTTAATGAACTCTGGCTGACTGATTGCACAAAAGAAGACTGTAAAAATTAGTTTCAAGATACAAATACTTTACATAGGCTGAAAGTTTGGGGTTTGCTGGTTTTTTTATTTTTCATGCTGAAAACTAATTACAGTGGCATCAAAGATTAACTAACAGTACTGCTATTTGTTACCATTAAAACAACCATACCATTCTTCCTTGGTTTTCTCTTTTTGACTTAGTTTTGGTCTACTGTTTTCATGAGAGCATTAATTTTATGATTAGTGAAGTTCTAGCACTGATATTATTTTCTTCTCCAAGTGTATCTAATAGACTGTATGAATTTTTCTTGCATTTTATAATTATACCTGTAATTCAGAGTACTGTGTTGGGTAATAACTATAGGTTGCTTAATTTATCAGGAAAGAAAAGCTTCTTGTAATATAACACTTGTGAAGTTCCTGTGAGACAATGACATCATCTGTGTAGCCTGTGTGTGTTACTGGGAAGGAGGAACAAATCTGGGGCTCTTGATGTCCTATAGCAGCAGATTTGTAGTTTTTTGTTTGCCTGGAGGAGAAAGCCCGAACTCTTACTAAAATAGAAATGAGGCAATGTGTAAAGTAAATACAGCTGCTCAGTGATTTGCAGGTAATGGGAGTGTTTCTGCATTCCCTGTTTGGCCTTCAGAGGGAAGTGGAAGTAAAGTTCTGTCTCTTTCTGTTAACAGCCTAAAATGACTCTGTGAATTCAGTGGAATAAATGGCGTCCAAAGTAACTGATGCTATAGTTTGGTACCAGAAAAAGGTAAGATTTCTATTTGTTTTTATGGTGGCTTATTGTGTTTATGTGTTAATATAACAAATATAAAATACTTATGCATTACTTAGCATTGTATGAGAGTAAGTAGCTTAAAACTCTTCCATAGGTAAATATTTAGTCACTGTATTTAGTTTTTGGTCTTTGCTGAAAACTCCTTATTCCCTTGGTTACCTGTGCTCTGCAAAAAAAGAAAGGCTGCATTCTCAGTAGTGTGTTAATGTACAGGAGAATGTTGTTTCAATATCACAGAAATAAATTCTTGTATTTAAGTAGAAAGTAAGATTTGAAACAAATGTTCTGTCAGCAATGAAAAACCTGTATAATACATACCCAAAAGAGAGAGTCTTGGCTCTCCATGGTTTAATAACTTTGTGAGTTAGTGTTTGCCTTGGGTCTGCAGCTGCCTTTGGAGAGGATACATCTTGTCCTTACACATATAAGGGCAGTGGTCTTCAAAACAGAAATTCTGGTTAGCTTCTAGCAAAGCAACAGCTACTGCCTAGAAATAAGACAATGCTGGTCTGCTTTGTTGAGGTCTTTACAACAGTGTACAATGTTGAAAGTGTCTGTACAACAATGTACAAACGTACAGTTGAAAGAGCAGAAAAACTAATTTTGCTGTCTTAATTTATACCAATCATTCAATTATGTATTAAAAACCTGAAAATAATTCAGAGTTTAATGATGGATTTTTTGTGTTTTTTTTTTTACTGTTCTCTTATTGAAACTTTACCAAGTTTTGCAGTAGTATCAGTAGAAGTACACTGGGTTTTGAACAGTTTCTTGCTTGCAAGTAATTTTTTTAACGTTTCGAAGATGACTTGTAAAAGATCTATTGTAATGAAATTCAATGCAGGATCTCATGGAAGGGGAAAATGATGTTGATTTTACCTGATTCCACTTGCTCTCTCATACACTTAATTCACTCACTTGTAGTGGTATCAGAATACTGATATTCAGACCCCAAGCTATGTTTGTATTTGGTCTGTCCAGGATCCCTTTGTGCAGTGCAGGAGGTGCTGATGTCAGATCCTCATCGTGTCTCTGAGGTTGTTTTTGTTGGTGGTGATGCCCTCTCCTTTGGACAGAACTTTCATGATATTCAGCTTTCTATAGAGATAGTCCTTTGATGCAAGAAAGAGCCTGTAGTCTCTGTAAATCTGAAGTTCATGTTTGTTTGGTTGGTTTTGGTTTTTTGTTTATTTTTTTTTTCGAATACATGTATGTTTTCCTGTTGGTCATACAGTCAAAGGAATGGCACATCTGATGTGCTGCCACTTTCCATTCTCCTGATGTTAGGAAGGCAGGTTCTTCTGCTGATGAGTCACTGTGGTGTGATTTTACAGAGGGCAGGCCTTCTGGTCTTGATATAAACAACTCATTCCTCAATTTTACTTTTCCCAGGACACCAGTCCCAACAGGATTACTTGTTATCAGTACAGGTCATTCTTCTAACCCTTGCTCTTTCATTTTTTTCCAATGAATTCACACACGTTTCCATTTTTTTCATTCGTAGTAAACCCAACATTTTTGTTGTGAATCTCTGTAGGCTTTTACAGAGGTCTGCTTGGCCAGGAATTGCACAGTGCCTTTATGGCAAGGAGTTGTGGTGAGGTGACTTCTGTTACTTCTGGAAGGACTGAGCTGTCTTTGGGAGGGATAAAATAATGTGTAAACCAGATGTTGGTCTTCTCCCTGGTGTGAACAAAATGTAATTGCAATGCACATGTGGACTGGGGTCTGCCAAATGAGCAAGTTTTGCTGCTTTAGTATGAGGAAGTGTAATGTTTTGAGACAAATAGCTGTATTGCAGAAAAGTTGCAGATGTTCATGTGAATGAGACTGTAATTTCTTAGGTACCACATACTGAGGGTTCTCTGGATCTGGCTGGTAACACCGAAGAGTTTTCTAACTTTGTTGTGTGGTGTGTGATCTGTTCCTGGGAGTATCTAGACTCTTTCACCTATGCCCTTAATTTTGCTTATTTATTTATTTTTTTAAATCTGTTACATGGCACAGTATTTTTCCCCCATGGATTTCTTGTTTAAACCAAAGATTTCAGTTTGGGGAGCAGAAAGAGTTGTGCTAGTGTTTAGTTGATACCAGACTTTCTTTTGGTCCTTTCTGATACATTTCTTTATATGTTTGGTTATGATGTCAAGATACTGAACTTTATGTCCTGTTGGTTGCTCCCAGTTTTAAATTTTAGTTTCAGTTTTTATTACAGTTGTCAGAGTTGTCCCACGGATTAGCTCTACTGACTAATCACAGCTGTAACTGGAACTGAAAGTGGGGAGGGTTCCAAACGTAGCATTCTGGCATTAGAAGTTTGTTTCTGGGGCAAGAGAGAACCAGGGTTGCAGTCAGTATTGATCAAATTGATATTACTTGCCTCTATGATGAAATGAGAAAAATAAGATGTTGTTTTGGGGAGGTGTTTTCAGATTAATAAATTGGTGTATGAATGCCTTGAAAAAGAACATTAAGTACTTTTGGTATTTCTAATTATAGAAGCATTTGAGTAGGTTGGGGCTATGTAAGAAATACTGAGCAGATAACTTGCTCCTTGTCTTTTTTAGTTTTCAATTTTAATGTATTTTTTAATCTATTTATTTCCTATGTCTCTCTACTGAGTTTCAGAGGTCTGTTGGTTTCTCAAACAAGAGACATTTTTATGTCTCTTCAATGGAAAGAGTTAAGCAATTGAGCTCTTCCAACCCTACTTTAGGCAAGTTTTGCAAACAGCAAGTTTACTCATGAGTCATACTATTGTCTGAAATTGAGCTCCTTACACCAGGATGATTTAGTAATACCCTTAATTGTTTAAAAGGTCAGACCTTTTATTATGTAAACATGTTTTTCTGTTTTGACAGAAGATTTACTCTGCTTTTAGTGCACTGGAGCTCCTGATTACTGTCTTGTAAAAATACAGTAATCAATTCTGAATTATTTAAAGTTGGATTGTAAGATTTCAGAGTGGTATTACAGCAGCTTGCTATTTGAGATACAAGATTACATGGACAGGGTTTTAGTGCTTCCAGTGATCACTTGTATTTTCCATCCAGCACAAATACTTTTTCAAGGCATGAAATCTGCTAGATAAAGGTTAGCTCCCTAGAAAGTAAAATAAATGAGACCTCTGCTGTGGTTCTTGATGCACAGGGGAGTAGAGTGCTGAGATACTTGTGTGTGACACAGGGTTTGTCTGGCTTGTTTTCAGCCCTTGGAGCTGCCCTGCTTCTTGCAGTACAAGGGAGTGGCAGGAGTGTCTGCCTCGCTCTCTGGAAGGGTTCCAGGCAGCTACCGAGCTGCTGCTCACAGAGATGCACCACGTTGGTTAATATCCTTAGGATTATTGTGTCTGTGTACCACAATACTGGATTTGCTTCAGCTTGGTTATTAAAAAATTAATAAATATTAATTTTATGGAGAAAGCCATCGTAGTGTTTCCTATGGGGAAAAGAATTTACATCCTTAGTTTATTGTAAAGAATTTCAGTATTTGGTGGCATAACTTTTGTATGATGCTGGTACTATATTTATGTACTTGAAGTATTGCCTGAGTAACAGTAACTTATGTTAAAAATAATGAAGTTATGAATAATCTGAAATACTGCTTCTATTGCTTGTAATTTTTGCATTAATTTCTTAGAATACTTTCAAGTTTTACAGATAATAATAGACAGGTTTCCATTTTGGAGAAGATACATAAATTTCCCTTAACGACTTTCTGATTTTCAGTCCTTACAGAAGCCTTGCTGCTAAAATGGGAAACCTCTTCTCCTGCAATATTACCAACAAATTTGTACAATTATGTCGTTCCTTCTTTTGGGGATGGTTGTAGGGGAAGGCAGGATGAACCTTAATGAACTGAGGCTGAATCCTTCACCTGATTGCATATCAGTTAACTTTGCCAATGCAGCTTTCTGCTGTCCCTTGGGTACAGCTCTTAAAGGGCACAATAAAACAAATGAGATGTTTTCTTTCTCATGGCTTTAAAGGACAAAATTAGAGTTCTAATGGCATTGCTTTAAGATCTTAATATTCAGTGTTTTACAGCTCATCAGTCCAAGATTATAGTTGCCAGTTTAGATTCATAGAATGGCCTGGGTTGGAAGGGACCTGAAAATTCATCGTGTTCCAACTCCCCACCGTGGGCAGGGACATCTTCCACTAGAGCAGGTTCCAGCTTGGAGCACTTGCTAGTGAAGGCCAAGGCAAAAACATCTGAGTACCTCAAACTTCTCCATGTCCCTGGTAACCAGCTCTCTTGTTTCTTTCCACAGAGGGCCCACATTTTTCCTAATATTCTATCTGTCATCAACAAACGTGTAGAAGCTTGTTTGTGTTGCCCTTGAGGTCCCTGCCCACATTTAACTCTATCAGTGCTTTAACTTTCCTAACCTGGTCCCTGTATTAAATTAATAAAGGAGGAAATAAAATGAAAATTATATCCTACCTTGAAACCACCTGATTTCCTTTTTGGCACTGAATTCACATGATGCATTACTCACCCTGGCACCAAAGACAGTTTTTGTCAAATGGACAGGCTGTATGGCTATTTTATCTAAAACATTGGATGCTGAAATTGCATTTATTTAAAAACATCTGACTTAAAGTGCTGAAACTTGAAAAGTGTTGGAGCTAGCATTTGTCAGAGCACTGAGGAAGAAAATGTGTGTTCAGACAGAGTTTCCTTCCACATTTGGTACTCAAGTAGTTGCCTGGCCTAATGGGGGTTTACCTTCAGTGCCTTGTTTGCTAAGGCAAAACTCTGGTTTCTGCATCTGGTGCATCAGATCACTCAAACTGGGGCTGTGGCTGAACAAAGCAGGCTTGCATTTTGCCTGCCCCTAGGCTCCCATGCCTGCTCTGCCTTCCCACAGACTTCCATTTATTTAGTGAATTTGGTCAGGAAACTCATCCAGCTAAAACTCAGCCTGTGAGTCTACAAGGAGATGAACCTATCTAATGGCAGGGGAGCAATGAGATTAAATCCTTCTGTCTTGAGAAGGATTCTTTGAATCAAAATTATTTAATTAGGCCTTGTGAAATTACAGCCTAACATTTTCTTTTCTCTTCCTGAGTGATCTGATTGATCTTTCAGCCACCCAGACAAATGCAGGGGCAGCAAGGAAAGTATGTTATGGGAAGTGGAGATGATCAGAGACATCAGGGCAATGCTGTTCTAAAATCCTAGTTGCAACACCAGTAAAGTTGCTGGGTTTTCAGAGGTCTTCAGGGAATTATACTGAATAATGAGCCTGTCAGAGTGCTTTTCTTTTCCCAGTTACATCTTGAGGCTGTTTTGTTTTGTGCAAGTACATTATCACTAAAAATAAAAATGTTACAGAGGTCTTAAATCCTTAAGGCTTGGAGAGTAGGCTGGGTGTTGTCTGCAGTAGTGTAGCCATGGACCCAGGAAAGGGATTGCTCCTGACCAGCTCACCTCAGACAGCATCCAAGGTGCTGTGGCCAGCTTTGGTTATTCCTGTGCTCTAATTTAGTTTAACTTGCAAACTGTTTCTGACTGTTCTTCTGTATATAGTTTTTCTTTGTATTTAATTGTGTGATGAAAAGAGATCTTTTGTGGTTCTTGTAGATATATTAAAATTTGTAAACCATTACTCAGGGCAATAAATAAATATGGCTGACAGTTCTTAAGAAGAATTAATCTGTAAAGAATAATTGAGAAAAACAATTAGTTTGTAGTTGATAAATGTTTAATTAGCTATTATTGGACTCTGAAAGGGATGATATCTCTTAAGTAAGCCTTAGTAAAATTATTGTTCAGTGAAATGACTGTAAATACAGTGCTGTTGCAGTTATTGACAGAATTTAAGTGGGTCATTATTTAGCAATTCAAATAGTTAATAATAAATAACTTTTATTAAAGTTTTGAATTGCTTGCCTAACTTTACTCTAAATAGCTGGTTTCAGCTCTCCCTTTGGCACCAAACAGGGAGAAGGGAGGGGAATCATGGATTTTTTTAAACCAGAAGTAACATTTCAACAGTTATAAATTCAAAGCTCTGTACCTTAGGATGTAGAACCTTAATCCCTTCACTGTCCTTTTCCATTTGACTAAAAGTTACTAAACTCTTTTCTGTTAACAGACAGTGTGCAACTATCCCTTAGTGGATTCTGTTTGTGGTTTATCAGCTAAGTTTGCCTTAGCTTGTCCAGTCCATGTACCCACCATAAACAAAATTGAAAAAACTCTATCACCCTTGAAAATGAAAAACATCCTGAAAAAAACCCCTGTCTGAAGACTACAAATCTACTCCGACAGAGATAATTACACTGCTGAGCTACTGAAGTATATTGCCTTTGCTGCAATGGGGATTAGCTCATGTAAGAGAGAAACTGGAATTTAAAATAACTTTTAATAATCCTGTTCTAAGTTTTGAGAAAATGAGATATATTTTAGAAATTTATAATATTGCCTGTATAGAAATTATTTATATATGGACATCTGAATACGAAAATTGATACAGAAAACCATACAGTTATTTTAATGATGTTGGACTGTAAAAGTTAATAAAGCATATTAGCTAATATTTTAGCACTAAATATTTTAATAAGGTGTCAGACAGTCCAAGGAAGCAACTTTGTTATTTATTTACCAAACTCTAGGTCTTACATATTTTAGATTTGTAATGCTATTGTGATGTGGCTTGTTCAAGTGTTTAGAGGTTTAAAAGAGCAAAGTTTAACACACAAGTTTCATTATTGATAAACATTAAAGTTTTAAGATCCAAGAGGAAATACTGTGTATGCTTAGGATTATAATCTTTGCTAGACTGCATGGTCATAAATTATAAATGCCTCTTGAAATATTGATCAATTCCATTAGAATCAGAAGAGCCTTGTGAGTATTGGGCTTCAGGTTGATACCATCACTACATTAGCTTGAAGTGAATATCAGTGTCATTCACAAAGCTCAAATTCAATTCACACGTGGCTTGTTATGAGAAAGGCACTGGGAAGGAACACAGCACAGTGCTAAGGCCCTTTCCACTGTGCTTTGAACTAAAAATTGCTGTGTTTTCAGTAGCTTAGCCATTTACTTAGGCAAATTGCTGTTGGTGTTATACAACCAAACTGTACAGGTGCCAAATTTAAATGTATGAAGAAATTTGATCAAATACTTCCTGATGCATTTGAATGGGAAAGAATATGTGCAGTTATTTTAGATAATTGCAAGAGATGCACATATCTCTTAAACCCAGAAAACATTGTGAGGAGTCTGCACTTAAAAAGGATCTCAAATTTATTTTATCTTTCAGTAAAGAGCTAACTTTATCGAGTTTACCAAATGAGTAATTGCATAGCTTAATTTCCCATGCCAGCTCACATACAAGTTAGGTGTGGTTTTGTTTTTTAATTATTACTTGTGAGGAAGCTTTTTTCCCAAGAAAACCTATTTGAAAGTTTGTTACACCTTATTAATTTAGGATGTTAAACACCTCCTTCTCTGTTGCGATAGAGTGGTTGCAGTTTTCAGTTTTTGCATTTAATCCCTTATATACTGAAAATTTTTATAGTTGTTTGCAGAATGGTTGATAGTTCTTCAAATGCATAAAGGAACAGAATCCATTTTATTTTCCTTAATCAGTATTTATTGAGGTGTGGGATCTTGAGAACTGAGTGTTTTAGAGATAAGTGAGTTGGATAGACTGGGAAAAAATGTCTACATTGAGGAGGCTTGGGATGCACTATTTAAACTGTGTATAAAATGAAATCTACTACTTTATCTACTTCAGCTACAGGTAGGTTATACCACAATTTTTAATATATGTAGCATATTACTGACAAATTTTTTACAATAGGGTTGTGTTGATGCTTGGTGATAAGTTACATTTCAAAATGAGGCAGTAGGCTTGTTATCTAACTTTTTGTTAATTTATTTTCTACCAATTCATAAGAAATAAAAAATTGCTATGGAATACAACTTTGTATTAGATATTTCATAAATTAAATTAGTTTAAATTTCTGTGTGAAATCAATTTCAAATTGGGATATTGTGTTTCATAGTTAGCTTTAAAAAAAGTTTATAGCCAGTTGTAGGCTGGACAGATGGATTGAAAGTATCAGGGATGAGCTGTTACACAAAGAGTCTTGTGCTAAGTCTTGAAGAGATTTTAGAAGCATTTCTTACAATTGCATACTTAAAAATGGGACCATTTTTTTGACTCCTGTGTTTTGTACTTTAAATTTTCTCTGCAGGATGGTGCAGAACTTGCAGCTGTGAGGGATGAGACTCCAGGCACAGTGGGTGGGTAGTAAATGGGTCCTGGAGTTGGTCAGGGCATTCCTGTTGGCAGAATAGCTCCAGCCAGGGAGCTCGAGCGCCTGTGGGGGAGCCCTGGGGCAGTTGCATAGTGAGGGTGACCTTGCTGTGATCAAGTTTTGTGTATATTTAAATTATTCAGGTTCCAACCTGATCTTATCTCTGGAAGGTTATTCCTTCCTTTTACTTTCCTTTAGAGCTTAATTTCTTTGGTGCTAGACTAGGTGCTAGGCTCCTTTTCCGTGTCCTGTGGGTATGTGCAGTTGTAAGGAAATACATGAATAGCCAAGAGCCTACATTTGTTTTAGATTTACATTAGATATAACATAAAACAGAATTCAAATGCAAATACTTGTAAATCCAAACTCTTTGAAGCTGGAATTGGCTAGTGCACTCAATAATTTAAAACCAGGAAGGTTCGCTAGTATTAACTTACATTCTTCAATTAATTCACAAATTACGTTCCTGATTTTAATTCATACACATATCTAGCATCTCTGGTAATCATTATATGTTATCATTTAGTTTGTTGTAAATGAAAATTTACCTTTCAAGGAATTCTGCAAGACACATTTCACAAACTCTAAATGTGCTTTCCTGACATAAAGGAGAGGAAAAAAAATTAATGCCTGTGTTCTTTACTTTCCTTGTTTCTGTAATACTAGTTATTCCTATTTTTGTTTAATGTGGAAAATGAAGTGTGCTAGTATCCAGTATGGCGCTTTATAATGATGACTTTGTTTTCATCTATTTTCTTCTGATACATTTGGAAGAGAAGTGTAGAGGGATGCTTATGCAGATTGTGAGAAGGAAAGTTGAGTATCAGGTTGGAATTTGATGTGCTGAGTGGCAGGCACACCTGCTCCCTGCAGTACTCCTTAAACTTTGTTAAAACACAAAGAGGTGACACTAGGTAGATTAAAAATGCAACCCCAAACAACAACACAAACAATGTGAGAGATTGTAATAGTACTCACTGTCTGTAATTCTCTCTCCCACTCCTTTCAGTTGGCACCAGTGTGCCTCACTGAGTAATAGTCCTGTGCTCAGATGTCCATAACTAAAGTAGGTGGTGGTTGGAGAGATCACTTCTCCAGTAAAACACTTGTAAGGGACTCTGTCCTTTAATGTGGTACTGGCTCTCTTATTTTACCTCCTGATGGAAGAATTGCTTTATAGGGCAGTGTTAAAAGAGAAATGTGAATGGCAAAATCGCTGCTTCTTGTCTTTTTGTGGAGATGGAAGCTGCTGCCTAAGGAGGGAAAAGAAATATTTGTAGGAAAATATAATTAAGATTTTGAATCATTTGAATTCCTTGCCTCAGATGTTTTCTGGGATTTGTTTCCCAGAATTCCTTTAACAAATGGTCTGTTATTTGTCTAAAAGAAAAACACTGTTTTAAAGACTTTCAACTCTATACCAGTTTCAGCTATGAATGGAATTGCGAATGGAGTCTGCTTTGCAGCTTTATTGGCACAAAGACTTCCTTCCACATTTGGTTCTTGCATAACAGAGAGGGATAGAGACTTGCATCCCCTTTTCTGTCCTTGTAAAAAAGTTTTTTTGGAAGTGGGGAGGGGAGGACACAATATAATGCAGCACAGAAATTTCACTTGAGGCTCTTCTTAGCAAATTTAATGAAAACCAGGAAGGCCTGAAATTTCATTTGAAATGTATTTAGAGGAAAAGCCAGAACAATTAGCTATAAATGCCTGGGTGGAGTGGTTATTCAATATATTGACTTTTTAATTGCTGGCTGTTATCCAGGTGGAGTTAGATGTTAAACTTCCTTTGGTTTAATTACTTTAATTGTAGTAAGTGCTTAATTCTGCACACTTCTGTGCCTGGCTCCCTAGTTATTTTCCACAGCTTCTTTTTTTTTTTTCCAAATGCGAGGTGTAAAGTATTTATTATTATCAAAAAGCCAGTAGATTATTTCTTATGCAAAGTTTTAAAGTCGCAAGCTATAGAAATAGTTTGGCTCTTATGAATGGAAAATATTTAAATTTGGGAAAGAGTAATTCAGTAATGCAGTTTGCTGTTCTCATGTTCAATCTTAGATATGCTTTGGAATTTACTACTCTAAATTAAATTTTTCTAAAATGTTATATTTTTTTCACTAATTGGTCAGTTTTAGAGGCACAGAAGATTCCTTTAGATTTCTTTATGTGTGTGTTTGTGTGTTGTTTCCCTGAGTACTTTTTTGCATTAATATTGGATCCTTGGTTAAAAGATCTTCTTTAATTAAGAATGACTTTTTCTTTCTTTCTTTTATAACACCTAAATTAATGCTGGAGGCTGAAATACTAAAAGAGAAAGGAGAACAATGTTTTCTGGTGCAAGGTATATGCACTTGTGCTTGGGTCTCTTTTGTCTGTTGCATTTGTGATCTGGAAGGAGGAGTCACACTCTTGCAGTGTGATTGAGTTTATGCAGGTTTGCTGAGATGGTGGGAGTTGTTCCTCTCTCCTCTCTGTCAGCTCTGACTGAGCTACTTGTCACCTCTGCAGGCTGGAAAAGGATCTTTGAATCTCAGCAGCTGCATCTGTCTCCCTCTCTTGACCTAAAAGTGATCTTACCCTTAACTGCTCAGAGTTGGTGATCTGAATTGATCCCCAGATACACATGGTTTAGGTGTCTAGGTAGAACAGCTGGGATGGCAAGGCTTTAAAATTGCCATAGTAAAAGAGATTATTATTACCTAGAAATACTGCTTGTGTACAGTTCAAAGCAATTTGATGATCTTTGATAACTTCTTACAGGACTTGGATGTGTTGTCTCACATACTGACTTGTTTTGTCACCATCTTATGTCCTGAAGTTTAAGGTTGCCCTTCCTCTAACTATCTGACAGGGCAGGGAAAAGTGCAATTTCTTGATATTCTTTGGATTCCTCCTGGGCTATAAGCTGGTTGATTACCAGCCTGACCATGTATCTGTTTGCTGTGTACTGTTAAGAGATAAAGCTAAAAACCATCTGGCTTTAAAAGTGGGTGGAATGGAATGGGAATTAGAGGGTTTAAAAAAAATAAATTGAGTGAGGGTATGGGTTCAACTAGACGTGCCTGTTTCTTTTGAAGTTACCTGCAAGACCAGGTCAGTGTAGCTGCCACAGTGTAGCTGCTCTCTGTCACATGGAGACTGGAATCCTGGCCAGGCTGAGGCTTGTGCTGCTCCTGGGATGGGGCTGGGGCTGTGTGAGCTCAGCTCTCCCCTCTATCACAGTTCATTTACAGATTAGCTTGATCCTCTCCAGATGGAATGGAGAAGATAAAAATTTCTTTGTAAACAAGTCTCCCCAAGGAAATAACTTGCTTGGCCTCATGCTTCTCTTGTTGAAGGTTGATTTGATTTTATTTGATCAATGTCTTTTAAATCCTAATGTAGATTTTTTTCTGATTCTTTTTAGATTGGAGCATATGATCAACAAATATGGGAAAAATCAGTAGAGCAAAGAGAAATAAAGGTAATAATACGGCATTAAATTTTTTTTTTTGTGATTGTGTATGCTGAAGTAATCTACATTGTATGTGGTGGTATTTAATACTGGTAAAGTAAAACTAGACTTCTGGGTGTAACCAAATGTGACCAGCATACTATGCTCTATTTATTTTACATAATTAATAACTGCACCATTTAGTGTGATGCATCTTTCTGTATCTCAGTACTTTTTTTTGTTTTCACTTATTTTAAGACAGGGCTTAGTTGTGTTAATACATCTGTCTTTCACTTTTGTTTGTGATCAATTCTAATGTCAGTTATCTGAGCTCTCTTTGCTTTCAGTTAGTTACCTTATACCTGCAGTTTACTTTCCCTCCTTTATGATGCTGTCATTGTTTTGTACAGTTTATTAGACTGGTAAGTACCTCAGGCTTTGTTTCTCTGAACAAGCAGTTTAACAGTGTTCTGTGCATTTGGGTTTAACTAACAGTACCATCAGCATCTGCCACATTGCTTAATTGCTCCAGAGATAAAGGAATCAATCCTATAGGTACTGGTTCTGTGGGTTGTACATGATATACCCATGATGTTAATTCAGTTAACATTTTCTTGCAATGAACCTTTCTTCTTCCTCCAACACTGCATGGAAGCATTGTGCTATTTCTGCATGAGTTTCAAGGTGTTGCTATTACTTAACGTCAGTAAAATGTACATTGCTTCAGCTTCCCTGGGGATGGTTTTTTTTTTCACTCCCCATTACTTAAACAAAGTGTGTATGGGGACTTGCTTTCCTTCTGTAGGAACTGTTACTGACCTGAGCTACAGGGGTTTTGTACAGAAATACACACATTCATTTGAACCCCATGGTATTTCAGCAGCACAGCTGAGCCTGGGGGTGCCTGAAGGGTCCTTCCCATGGCCATGAAAACTCATCACAGCTACGAGAGGAGTTCATTAACTGCTGTGTAATAGCATTGTTCAAATAGTTATTGCAAATAGTGCCCTGTGCTGGTTGGAAATAGCATCTTGTTTGGCTCAGGAGTCCAAGAACTAACAAATTACTGGTGGTGTCTGAGTTTGGGTTGACTGAATGAAGTGTAATTCGGGTAACACCAAGGCACATGACCAAGTTCAGGTCTTGCTTTAATCTCAAAGCTCCCACAGTGCTTTGACATTATAAATTTAGAAATAATTGCATAATAATTTATAAATTAACTTAACTAAAAATCTACAAATTCTTATATTTTAGGAGAAAATCTATTTCTCTTACTATGAATTTATAATTTAGTTATAACTATAATAGAACCTATTAAGATTGATTTTAAAATTTGTCTGAGTTTTTACAATAATAGCACTTACTTTTAAGCATGTTTATTTAAACCTTCTTTTGCTAATGTTTACCTGAAATGTGTTTGATGCTGAATAGAAATTATATGTACTAACTGGATGGGTATGAGCATTATAAAACCCTGAATATTTTTTTAAAAAATAACCTTAGTCTGAAACACTGCTGTTTTCCACGTGTATCAGAGATTTGTGATGCATTAAGAAAGTGGAGAAGTTGCATCAGAATAAATGGACTCCTTCTACTGTGTGTGGCAAACAGTTCAGGAGCCAACTCAGTGTAGTCCATGGACACTGAAAGTGCTGTTTGACCAACGGAATTTTTAAAAGAATGAGTCACCATTTCTTTTCCTCTGAAGGTTGCATCAAGTTGTACTCTTGGCTTTTTTTTTTTTCAGATTTCTTTCTTTAAAATGAAATCATAATTTGAGCCACAGTGGTAAATTTTTCCTAGGATTGAGCATGTGTTTCTAGGAGATTATTTCTTCCAAGAGGCACATCTTTATTTAGACTTTCAAGAGAGATCTTGTGGCCCATAAGCACTAATACATTTGAAAATGATTGTATCATTCAGCATTTTCCTTTTAAGCTTCAATTTTCTTTATGAAATGGAGTGGCTCACTTATGCAAGATTCACAAGAATCTGTAGCTGATTCTAGAATTACAATAATTTCCAATTCTAATTATGGGCTTCTTTTCTCATTCCACATGAAATTACTGCAGTTTTAGGACTGCAGTTCTGTAAAAATCTTGCATTACAAGGTCTTTGTAGTACTCAAATTTAAAATACAACTGGTTTGTCTCTATTTGTAATCCTCAGAGCACAATTTGTCCTATTCATGTTTCAGTTCTGTGTATTAATTTTGTTTTGTTTCAAGCAAACTCATTTTCCTAATAGACACATTAGGTAATGATGACATATCTAGCTTGTTTCAGTTTGATTTTTTCCTTACCTTTATTTCTGCATGAAATCCAGCTGAATTTAGATGTGAAAAATATTTTGAGCTGCATTCAGTTGAACATTTTGCTTGATATTATTTTTACAGAGATTAACACTACCAGATTTCACTGATCTGTCTCTCATTGACAATAATTTCATTTTTATGCTTTCATTTATATTAATGTTTACATTTTAGTAGTGGATGAACCATGGCAATGGTAGAAATGTACAGTTCACCAATTTAACTGCTTTTTGAATGAGAATAGTTAAATGACTTTCATAATCACTCCATTTGTATCCTAAATATTTTTTGAAATATTTTATTTTACTCTATATGAATTTTATGCTGTGATTTCTTTACTGTCTAATGTGGCCAAGAAATCTAATCCAAGGGGAGCAGAATAAACTCACAGTTGTCTCTGAGACTTGAGAGTACAGCATCACATTTTAGCATTAAAAACAGACTTGAAAACTTTGCCGGAGTTTGGTTCTTCAGTGGTGGAAGATTCTGCTTCTGAAAGACAAAATAAGATTACATTTCTTCTTGCTGCATTCCCATTGTGTGGGATTTTCCCCTTTTAATTGGCTAGTCTATATTCACTACTGAGGAAAAATTCAGTACTTTTCTAGAATTTGGATTTTTGAGAGCTTGCTCCTGCATTGCAGCGTGTTTTGCTATCTGGGTTTGGAATTAAGGAGTTGCAATGTAAGTGTTTTGTGAAGTTGAGTTAGACATTTAAGGAGAAAAGAGATTCAAGAATGTAATTTGTTGCAGAAATTCTGCAAAGCTAATAGACATGTATTACTAATTCCTGCAAGTGTGTGCATACATTGTCTGCATAATGCAAAGCCATGAGTGCTCAGTGCCTGTTTGAAAAATAGCCTGGTGGGTCAGTAATTGGTTGGGTTTTATATAGATTGTAAAGTGTGTAAAAGGCATCCATTGTGCATTGTTGCTTGGAATGTTTAATTTCTAGTACTTTAGATGTATGAAGTTGACATGTTTGTCTGAATTTTCAGTAGCAGTATAGGTTAAATACAATTACTGATCACACAGATATTTTTGTTTTTTGTAATGTCTATCAACTGCATAGAAGTATTTTGATAGTATTTGTCTGTTGCAGGGTTTGAGAAACAAACCAAAGAAAACAGGACATGTGAAACCAGACCTCATAGATGTTGATCTTGTAAGAGGTAGGTTCTGAGCCTGAAAAAGCTAAATTTCTTAGTATTAAAATAACAGCCATCATGTTTCTTATAACAAGAGTGGATTAGTAGGTTTAAAATAAGCCCAAATGAAACAAACCACAGCCAACCCTACATAACTCTTCCCTAAAGTGGATGGACAGAAAATATTATTAAATAATAATATTAAGATTAAACTGAAAGCTGAAGAATTTAATTTTGTTGTATAGATCTGGATTTTGAAAAAAGAAAAACTTGTGTATTGTCTTTTATAATTTTAGTTACTAGTTTAAAAGTCTCCTGCTGCCATGCATTTAGACTTCTTTCAAGTCTTTTGACATCTAGAGGGAACGTTATGTTGAAGTTTTTGGAGGGTAAAAAGTGTATAGGCCTTGATTGTTTCTTGTCTATTTTAAATAACGAAACAGCAACAGAAGGTCAGATGATATGAGACTTTTCTAAAAGTCCTTATTTAGTCTTAATTTATTCTTATCTGTATGTAATTTCCCTCATGCCCATGAAGGCTAGGGAAAACATTATTTAGTGGTTTTATCCATGAGCCCAGCAGCCAGCACAGCCTCCTGCATCCATTCCAGGAAGCCAGGTAGTGCTCTTTGGGCACCCTCACAGCCAGCACTGGCCTCCAGAGACCTGCTCGCCCCTTTCCCCCCCAGAGCCNGGACACAGAGTGGATGGGCTCTGTGTCGGTGTCCTTGGACACAGAGTGGATGGGCTCTGTGTTGGTGTCCTTGGACACAGAGTGGATGGGCTCTGTGTCGGTGTCCTTGGACACAGAGTGGATGGGCTCTGTGTTGGTGTCCTTGGACACAGAGTGGATGGGCTCTGTGTCGGTGTCCTTGGACACAGAGTGGATGGGCTCTGGCCCAGAGTGTCCAGGGAGTTTAGGGAGAGGTCAGTCCTGGCTGTGCTGAGCAGCCCCACGGCATGGCCAGACAAACAGCGCCCTGGGCAGTGGCTGTTGGTGTGACCACACCTTTTTATCCCCTCTCCCCTCAATTTCACAGCACTCATTCCTCCCTAAAGTGCCCAAACCCTTTCTTTTTCCTACCCCTGGATTCTTCCCTGAATGCCCAGTAAGTCCTGTGCCATCTGAGCTCCTTTCCCTGGCATCCTGCAGTGATTCCCCCCCCTCAGGCAGCATCCCTTTTCATCTGAAAGATGACTTGGAGAGCTGCTCCCAGCAGTGCATGGCGAGGGTTCACACCTGGACAGTGGGGTGGATGACTTTTTTGGGACAGCCCTGGGGGGGCCTGGTCATGGTGTTCATTCCATGGTTTGATTCCCACCTGCTTTTCTGCCTCTGTCTGCTCTGGCCTCAGGGAGATGGGCCTGAGATGGGCTGATGATTTCAGCCATGGGTCTATGAGGAGAACCCTGGAGGGACCCCAGAAAGTATTATTTGGGCTCCCCCCTCCACTCTGCTCTCTGAACTCCTCTGTGGTTGTGTAGTGCTTTTCTCACATCACCTAACAATATATTTTTTTAAAAATGGGAATGTGAGAGAAAGAAACAAAATCAAATAACATTTGAATTTACAAGAAACTAAGAAACAGTGTTAGACCTTTTCTGTGCGGTGATGTACATGAGTAGCATTTAAATGATTGCATGGATGTCTCAGTTGGCATTGAAGTTGTTTCAGAGCTGGCAGTGTTTTACCTGTGCAGCACAGAACTCACTAATGCCAGTTGGACAGATTCACTTCAATGCTTCCCAGCCTCATACCATTCTCCTGAATGCCATGGCTGGTACAATTTACAGATGTTGGTATTTTAGATCCCTTTTCCATGTTGGGAAAGGACTCTGCTGTGCCTGCACGGGCATGTAGAGTTTTCATGAGACTTGTTGCTTCATACCAAGTTTCTGATGCCTCTATGAAACAGAACAATTTTTAATAATTAATTTTAGAATAATTTTGACATGGCAATGTTTTGTTATTCAAACATTCTGAAATACAGGTGTTTGTAGAAGTTCCTGATAATGGCAGTCAAGCGGGCACCAACAATTTATGCCGTAATTGGATTGAGGAGATAGTTATTTAAAGGAGCAATTATTAAACACAATTATTAGAATAAATCTTGTACTTCCACCATTTCAGTGTCTTAACTACTCTGCTGCTGAACAGCTGAGGTTTCTATTAGCCATAAAATAATAAAATAAATCCGAATTTCTTTTCTTTTTTTTTTTTAAAGGATCTGCTTTTGCTAAAGCAAAACCTGAAAGTCCTTGGACATCTTTGACCCGCAAAGGAATCGTGAGAGTTGTTTTCTTTCCGTTCTTCTACAGGTGGTGGCTACAAGTGACGTCAAGGGTCATTTTTTTCTGGCTGCTTGTTCTTTACCTTCTCCAAGGTAGAGTTGGATTATAGCATCAGCTTTGACTGAATGCCTTATTTTAACCATATGGAAGCTGCAGTAGGCTGATTGGTTCACTTCATGCTGTTAAGGTCTATTCCAGTATTTTCAGAAAATACTGGAATGACACAGTCCCAAGGATATGTCCCTTGGTTAACATTTCCTTTACATATATAAAGGATGCATAACAAAAAATTTAAGAGTCTCCTCACAGGCATTCCTCAGCACCTGGCACACATTAGTTTGTCACATCTGAATATAATTTAGGTTTTCAGGACTATCTAATTCAGTTCAGGACGACTGTTAACAAACAGAAGTCGGTTCACAGCTTTTGGGATATTCAGTATTGAGTTCTAGCAGTCTGACTTTGAGAGTCTCTTAATTATATGTGATACATAAGAGGAAAATTAGAAAGGGAAGAAGGTAATGGAGTGAGTCAGTATCTATTGGTATGAAAGTCACCAAAAGAGTAAGTGTGTCAGAAGTTTGTACAACAGATATGGAACAGAAGGTTAATGAAAGTTGGGAGCAATATAAGTACCCTGAGAAGCTAAATGACTAATGAATTTTCCACTGAAATCCAATTAACATGCAATATTACTTTTTCAAATTCACCATCTGTCATCTCAGTTGTGAATCATTGTATCATTTGGAAATTTTAAATAGAACAATATATGGAGTTAAAAAAACCCAGCAGTACCTCTTGTGTGGTGATGTTACTAGAAAGTATAAAATTAATCTCACCATGCCAGTGCCCCAAGACCTGCAGTACTGACAAATACTCATGTGGCCTTCTATCAAAAGTTCTTCTTATCCCCATTTCTGAGATAGATTCCTAATTTGTCTGTGCTATGGTAAGAGATCCCATAGTGTTAATAATTTTAATCTTGTTTATAGCAATATAGATAGTAAAATACGTAAGTCGTGGTTGGTTTGTTACCATGTTCATGAGTGTCTTATTCTGAGAAGCACCACTGCAGTGATCTTTTTTATGTTCCTCTTTGTAAATTCATTAAAAAAAATATACTCACTCTTAATTTGTGGCATCTTCATAAGATCCTAAAAGAGAAAAACAGACAATGCAGATTCTGAGTGCAAGCCAGTTTTTATGACATTAATTGCAGAGTTTTCTTCTAACTAATCTTTTTCCTCTCAGATTTCTTAGGGTCTCTGGTTTACTAAGATATGGTTGGAATGCATCATTTCCCTAATCCATATAGTCTGTAATGTGACAAAGTATTTCTGTGGTTGTGAGTTAACAAATGCCAGAAAATAACGAGTAGTATTCCATATTACACTATAATCCAACTATCTGAAATACTTGATATTTAAATTATGCAGAATTACCTGCAGATTTCTTGGTAGTTTCTAAATAAATTAAAAGATCTACAATAAACATGTCAGTGAAATTAAATGGACATATTTACTTATTGGGAACTATTCGAAGCAACCCCCCAAGCACTTTTATAAAAGTTTTGCTTTTATTTTACTCAGCAAGTGTGCTTAGTTATTAATTTTGTACAGGATTGGTAAGGTAGCACTAAATGTCAAGAATCTATGATGGAAACTTCAAAACAGAACACCTCAAATTCCACTGGCCGTATTTCTGCCCTGAATCTGGATTTTGTATTGTAGCTTGGATTTTCTGTCATCATGGCAGATTCTCACTGACATTGTTGAAAAATGGTCTGACTATATTTCAGTTATATGTGTTCATAATTAAATAAAATAATTGAACTATTTTCTATGTATTTATGAATTGCATTACTTGGAATTACTGCTTTAAAATTCATTAGTTTTAGCAGGATACTTGCTAGCATTTATGTAAATCTACAGAAAAAACTTTTTCCTTGGCTGTAGATTTAAACTGGGTTTTATTTGTATTGGTTTCCTTTAGTGTAAAGGGATTATCACAATGTGTGATAAGAGAACTACATAGAAATGTTTTATGCTCAAGGTCACACAACAGGCCAGTGACTTAAAGTAGAAGTAAAACATTTTTCTTCTGCTTCCTTATCTATCTAATGTATAGTAATACCTCAGTTTTAATTTAAAATGTTTTTATATTCTAATGGGAAAATGAAGTGCAAATTTACAGTGTTTATTGTGTATTTCTTAAGTATAAAGCAAGGAACTTTAATAGTGATGTAATGGTTGTTTTCTGTGGTAGTGAGATGTGTAAATAGGCATTGTATGCATTTTTAAATTGGGTATTAAAAATATTTCCAAACTTGAAATGCTCTATAAATAAATGCTTGTTGGTCTTTGAAATGTAAGGTTGCTTTTTCTGAGGCAGCATTTTGTTCAGTGTGATATTATTTCATTTGTGTCTGTTTTACAAAATAAACCACAGCATTTTAGAAAAGTGGAGATCAAAATACTATAAATATATAAATAATTAAAAGTTTTGTAAGAAATCTTGTTCCAACAATCCTGCCTAGGTGTTGGATAACCTGAACTAGAATGTATTGACACACAATGTGCAGAAATAAGTTCTTGGATTTCCCTCCCATCTTACTTGAAAAAAATCAGGAAATTGGTAATATTTTTCTAAATCTCTGTGAAACGTTGTGGTAGGAATCTGCAATCTGCAGTTTTTTGTCTTCTGGAAGATGATTTCTTCTGCTTTACTTAATGTGTTTTAAGTAACAGGAATGAATTTTATAAATTATTTTGTGTAGGCCTACTCCTGCAAATCATTTAATATGGATCCCTTGAGCTCTGTGTTCTCAGAAGTATGTGTTTATCCAGATTGTATGATAGGAGCCAAAATCAGTTCCTTCTTTACATTTTGTACCCCATGGATCTAACTGTATGTGTGAGGAACTCATTTGGAAAGAGATAACATTATTTTTTGCTATCTGTACCTATTTTTATTGGTTTTTTAATAAGTTGGATTTCTCATTGATGTATGTGGTCTTTCAGAAACCTTACACAGAAAAAATGCAGTTCATTTATAGTAATAAAGGATGCTCCCATTCAGAAATTTCATGCTTTAATTTAGGAAAAAGAGAAAAAATTAGAAATACTTTTTCCACAATCAAAAATAATTCCACTGTTCTGTATGTTCATCATGTTTCTAATACTGGTTACCTTGCTAAAGATTAGTTCATGAACAGCACATTGAACCTCTTTTGAGTGGAGAACATCACATCCAGATGTCTGCTGTGTTAGGTGTTGCTTCATGAGATTTATTTTAGATGTTTGAATGTGCCACATAGCTTTGTGTGTGGCTGCATTTTTTTCAGTTGTTTTCAGTAGAGAACTGGTGGCAGCTCTTGAACCTGTACTTCTTGTGCTAGAAATAGGTCTAAATTATGGGACTTCTCAGTAGTACACAAACAAAACCAACTTCTCATGGGATGTATGGATGTTAGGCACAGAGAATTATCTCCCAGTTCTGTTTCTGAATGGTTTCTTAGAGTTTCTGTGGGTGTTTTTTTGTTGTTGTTGTTGTTTTTTCTTGATAGCTTCTCTCAGCTGAGTTACACATCGCAGCTCTTCAGGCCAGAGCAACAAGGACATAGAATAAGCAGAGAGGAGAGGGGTTGCCTCTTCCACCTGCCTCATGCCTGGTGGATGTGTTCAGGTTGACCTGGAGCCTGTAAAGATGTTTCTGAGTGTTTTGGCTCTGGGTACAGGAGCCTGGTTGTTGGCTGTATATGAAAAGTGGTTATAGGGTTACAAAACCAACAGTTAGCCATGGAATTGGAAGCTGCCCCTTTTCCAACCACAAGTGCTAGTTGGAGTCCTGGTCACTTCAACTGGACTACCCCATAATTTACATGGTTTGCCTTTTGATCTTTTCTCACTGCTAAAAAATATGCACACAAGTGTATATCTAGAATGTGTACAGGGTTGTACTTATGCATGGCTGCCTGTCCACAGGGGCAATTTTGTCCCTTGGCTGGGACATGGAGTTTAAAATGCATTCTGCTGTGTAAGGAGTTTCTAGTCTCAAGTCTCATCAAACTCACTGGATTGTGCTTTGTCATAACACATGACAAAGAATTAAATTTATTTGGGCCTTTTTAAGGATGATTTTTACTTTTTGGTTTTGTCTCCTGCTGATGTTTCACCATAGTTGAAGTGCTTTCATGGCAGATACAACTTTCCAAATGTTTTTCACCCCCTTATTTCATTCAACCACCTTTTTTTTGAGCAATACCTATAATATCACAAGTACAAAAGAAAAGATGGGTATTAAGAGAGTAGACAACTGTTTAGACCTTTATTGCTGCTGTTTTTCAGCAATAATAATTTTGTTCTCTCAGAATTAGGTAAGATGGCTTAAAATGCAGGTAAAGGTCCACATCTGACTGGTTTGTTTTTGACAAAAGCCATGAGTGTGCCATTTCAGACATTAAACTCACCTTCCTTTCCCTTCTTTTCCAGTTGCTGCTGTAGTGCTATTCTATACAGCCCAAAGCCCTCATAATATACCTCTGACTGAAGTCATTGGGCCAGTATGGCTCATGTTGCTGCTTGGGACTGTGCACTGTCAGATTGTTTCAACACGAACTCCTAAGCCACCTCCCAGCACAGGGGGTAAAAGAAGAAGGTATAGTCTGTGTTAAAGTCCTCTATCATTTAGGATCATTAAACTACTGTAGAGAATGTGCATGAAAAAAAATATCAGGGTTTACACTCTGTGCTTTGCTAGAGATGAGAAATTGGTGCTCTGTTTTTATTTGAAACTTCAAAATGGTGCTTAATTTGTGCTCTCTAACTTTATGCATTGACTAATTTATGCATATTTTTATTTGAATTTTAATGCGTTAAATCTGACATTTCGTCTCAAAACATTTATCTGAATAGTGGTGGAGTGACAGTGTTTATGTTACTGCAAGTTTAGTTTTATAACTGGCTAATAATCTATGGAAAGTGTATGTGAAAAGAGATGCCCTTGGAAATGTAGAATTTAAGTCTTCCAAGCACTCCACTGACAGGTTTGCTGCAGTGAGTTGTCCCATTAAAATGGGAAACACTATAGCAGTGAATTTTGAAGGTCTAAGGTTCTGATGATGAAATTAAATGTATTTTATGTTTAAGTATTATAATAATGAATGTATCATGCTTTCTTATTAAATGGAGTTTATTAAATTGATATGACAAAGCTTTAGCAAAATACTTGGAGATCTTGCTTGTTCTTGCATGCTTAAACTGCTGAACACATTATAGAACTAGCAGATTGCACTTACAAAACTACCTTCCCATTTTAATCTTTTCTGATGAAGGAAATTAAGGAAAGCAGCACATTTGGAAGTACATAGGGAAGGAGATGGCTCTAGTACCACAGATAACACACAGGAGGGAACAGTGCAGAGCTACGGTACAAGCACCTCTTGCAGTATTGGCGCTGTCTTCAGAGATATCTGGCATGCTGCTTTCTTTTTATCAGGGTTTGTATTTATTCAAGGCTACATATGTATTAGAGATGCATTATCCCTTTTCTAATTAAGTAAATATTGATGTAATGAGTAAACTTCTGCTGATCTAGTTTTTGCTCGTAATTGCAAATTCATCTGAGTATTTGAAAATGGACTAATGTGTTGTTTCTTGACTTGTGCAAATGCTGATACAATAATTTTGAAAAAATACTGAATTATCATAGAATAATTTGCGTTGGAAAGGGCTTTAAAGGTCATCTAGTTCTCCCCACTTTGGCATAGGTAGGGGCACCTTCCACTAGACCAGGTTGCTCAAAGCCCCATCCAACATGACCTTGAACTTCCAGGGATGGAGCAGCCCCAGCTTCTCTGGCCAACCTGCTCCACTGTGTCACCACCTCCACAGTTAATAATTTCTTTCTAATACTGAAAACTAAACCTACTTTTTTTCCATTTGAAACCATTGCCCCTTGTCCTGTCACTACATGCTCTTGTAACAAGTCCCTCTCCAGCTCTGTAAGATCTCAAAGGTCTCCCTGGAGCCTCTTCTCCAGGCTGAACAAACCCAGTTCTCTCAGCCTGTTTTCACAAGAGAGTTGCTCCAGCCCTCTGATCATCTTCTTGACCCTCGTCTTGTTCCCACAGTGCCATGTCCTTCTCATGTTGGGGGCCCCAGAGCTCAGCATGGTGCTCCAGGTGGAGTCTCACAAGAGCAGAGTACACAAAATTAACTTGTGGTTAAGTAATGTTTTGTTGTACAAGTGCACTGTGTAAGCTATCAGGAAAAAAACCAACTCAGCTTCTCAGTTTTCATCCAAAGAGAACAGTTCAATTCTCTAAATTGATTTTATTACATTACTTCCTTATTACTTCAAGAGAATGTTTATTGAACTCTGTTACTGTCATCAAGTCACACACTTTTCTGAAGGAAAAGCCTTCAGGATTCAAATAAACACAGCATTTAGTTTATAAAAAACATCGAAGATACATTTTGCAAAGGTTGGAAGAAACATCTAAACCTGTTACATTCCAGAGCAGGTTTGGAAGTGATTTATCTGCTGATTGGGCTCTTAAAAAAGTTTTTAAAAAAACCAATTCTATGGCTGTATGTGCAAGACATGCTATGCATGCAGCATTTATTATTAATTGAAAATACAGTCAAGTAGTATTAAATTGATAAAAGGGATAATGCAAGTTATTACCTTGATATTTTGTTGTGCATGCTGCATTGTAAATACAGCCACACTGACATGTCTGTTACACCTGTGATACATTCTCTTAACCAATGGTTATGTTATGTTCTTGGAGTATCTACTGGAAACCTTGGACAAGTTTTAAAAATGTTTAAGAGGAGAGTTCATTTGACTTTTTCCTGTGTGGTTTAGGTTCTCTTTGATAAAGTTTGGGTCACAGTGATAGGCACCAGGGCTGTTCTTTGGGTCTGAGGGCTTTACTCTCTGGTATGTTTCAAGTGCAGTCTTGTAAACTTTTGAATGTTTTGTTTTCCCTTCATTGATGATACTGATCTGCAATAGGAGTGTTGGAAGATTTTTTGTTTTCCTTGCATTTCCTGCTGTTGTGCTTAGAGTATTTTCAGTTGAGAAGGGCTGTGTGGAACTTACCCTAAAGACTTGTTTAAACCATTTAATGAGAGCTAGTGTGTGTATATATATAGATGTTAAGCCTCCAGGATGACTACTTAGTGTATATAGTATCTTCAAAGGAAAAAGAGCACAGAGTGACTGAGAATGTTGTAAACAGCCCTTAGTCCTTTGTTACCCCTTCAGTTGCAGAGGCACAGTTGTTTATATGTCTAGGGCCATACAAACTTGTCCAGATGAAAAATAACCTTTTTTTTTCCCCAGGGAACATGCAGTTCAGTTTCTTCATGTAATTTTTTCCATGGTAATGCAAACAGTTTTGTCAGCACAATGGGAGTGGGGCTGGGAATGAGGAAGCAAGAGCACAGTGTGGAGTACATTTACTTCTTGATGATGTTGCTCAAAGAAAATCTTACGAAATCTCAGTGCAAGGAGGCTTCACAGCTACACCTGTCCTGTTTCTTAAGACATACTTGGAAGCTCTTTAGATAAGCACATTAGAATGTCTTATATAGAATGTCTCATTAGTGTTTATTTGCAACAGTTTTTCCATTTACATTAAGCTTTGACATTCTGTTTTCTGGAATTTTAAGTATAGGTTGTAAATACATGATTTCAGATGAACCTCAGAAATTGTTCCCTGTGTTAGGGCAGGACCCTGTGTACCTACACCATTTGCCTATGCTCAGGTAATTGGTAAATTGGAACTGTGTATTCAATAAATATCCTTTTGAGTGGCAGAACTCAGTCTGACTTATAAATTATAATTCTGAACTTTAATCCAGCACAGGGGTAATTTAGAAAATACTATTGATAAATTTTACTGGCAAAGAGGGCAGTATCCAAACAGGTGATTTGTTCAGAATGTAGTACCAGTTTGGGACTTTGCTCTGTGTGTGTCCTTACTCCAGTGGAAATCTTGTAACTTCTGTAAAAGTTTTGCAGTGGGAACAGAGAGGAGAGTTTTGTGATCAACCCCAATGAAAATACATTGAAGGAATACTTGAGAGTGAAAATCCACAGTCTTCCAGAAACTTTATTTAATTTTTTCTTAGTATTTTCTCTGGTTAATGCATGAATAAGACTGAAAGTCGTTCTTGATTTAGCTTTTGCATATATTCAAGCCTTTTAAGATGTTATATTTATTCCTGGTGTTGTTTGTTTTGCTCTAAATACTTTTAGTTATAGCCTAAAATTGTCAAAGTTGATTAAGGATGTATGTATACATAGTAATTCTAGAAAACCAAAAATTTTTGTCACCTAGGGATATATTGTTTGTGTTTGTTACTGTGGGCTTTTTTGATTTGTTTGGTTTTTTTTAAAAACACGTGCACAAAAGCCTTAACTTGAAACTCAAATGTATGTTTTTCTGGCTTGAGGCTTACACTTAAGTTTAGAGAATCTAACAAAAAAATAACTTCTAACTGTTAGAAGGAAATAAAGACTTCAGTCAAGCTGCTTGATATTCAGAATGAGCCTTAGTTTATACCAGACAAGTAGCTTTGGTCTTGAGATTTTAGCACTCAAACATTGCTAGAGTAGTGAAATCCCATCTGAAGAAGTTGTGCATACTTGCATATGTTCCTTATTTCTCTTAACTGTCCCTATTCAACTGTTTGAGGCTGCTTCTTCTTCTAGCTTTAAAGTTTTGTATAAAATGTATAAAACTTCTCAAATAGAATTTGGAAGATTTGTCCCATTAATCCACTCATACAGTTTAGTAACTTGTGGAGAAAGTGTCTCTGACTGGATGTGTGTGTGATGAGAACTGATTTACTTTTGCACTGTTAGAAAGAAATTTTTAAGAAGTGCTGGAGGAATATTTAATCAATTACAGATTGGCTTATCTGGATTCCTCCTTATTGCAAATAATTTAATGTTAGTGCTACTTCCTCAGTACTCACAACTGACCAGTGAGTTGCCACTGAAAGGCAGTTTCCTCACTTTAAAAGAAATACAAATGATAACTTTTTTCCTAATTAGGATGACAAAAGGAAATTAAAGATAGGAAAGGAGGATGAAACACCTTAGTGACATTTTCTCTCCCCTTGATCATTTGTCTGCATCCCTTTATTCCATTTTCTCTGCATGCCATTATTTTGTGTGCTGAGTTGGTCCTTTTTGGATTTGTTTTTCTATTTTATGCAGCTGTCCTTAGCCATTTGTTGCTTTCAGGACTTCCCTTTATATGTGGGATACTTTATCTAGGAAGGAATGTGAGGCGACTCTCTAAATTCTCCCAATTTGTTTGATGTACATATTAAAGAGGAATTTAATCTTCTACTGTGTAATCCAAGCCCTCAGAATGCCTCAGTCCTTAAAGAGAAAGGCAGTGCATATTCCCTCAGAGGAGCACAAGATCAATTTAACAGATTCTTCATAGTTCTCTGACCTATTATTATGCCCAGTGTTCTACCTGTAATAAATATAAAAAAATTCAGAAGCCTTATTTATAACACTTTCCTCTTGTCTTCTCTCCCCCCTTTTCCCACCAAGCATTCTGAGAATCTAAAAAATAAAATTTAATTTACTTTGACAATACAGAAGCTTAAGGGAAGACTAAAAGTCCCTGTCAGTAAGGTGTCAAGTTCCTGTTCCTCTTGGTTCCTTCATCCACTCACTGCACTTTCTGGTTTGGGAGTATAGCCACCCAAATGTTTGCTTTGAGAGAGCCTTCTTGCATTAGGTTGTCTTGCTGGTACATCTGTTGTCTAGGAAAGGACCTTGATTCTAGAGGATGTTGTGGGGGACTCTTCACCAGTGTAAGTGGTCTTAAGATTTTGTCCTTTAAAAAACAGCTTAATTGGAATGTTTGTAAGAGATATCAAAAAATGTTGCTGGGGTGTTACTGGATAATACAAAAAAGAGTAGATCCCCTTCTGTTTAGTAGGGTTGTCAGTAAGCAGAACCCCAAATATCAGTGTACAAAACCAACAAAAACCAACACCAAATATCATTGTATGGAGTACTAAACAGCATGTTTGTTTGCAGCTTCAGGAAATTGCATGTTTGCTTTGAAATAATAATTATTATAGCAACTTCTAGCATATCTCTTTTATTTGTTAAGATAGAATAGAGGAGTTTCTTTCACTTTTGAGGCTCGTGGTTCTCTTGCCAAAGCTGCTATGAAGTTTTAGTTGTAAAACAGTTTTCCTTTTCTCTTCTTTCAGTAGCTAGTGATACACATTTCTTTCATACACTGACAATTTATTTTATGACAATTTACTTTATAACAATTTTAGGAGAGGATAATGGATGTTATATAAAAGATTAAATAGTTACAAATATGGCATCAAAATCAGATGTTAATATTGTTAGTTTGTGGACATCTTAGTAAAGCTAAAACATTGGCTGAGAGGAATAAGCAGGATTTAGACTCGGAAATCATTAAGAGAATAATTAATTTAATACATGTATTTGTTTTAAATATAGATCTAAGAAAGCAAAAAGCTCAATAGATAAATCCACTGAAACTGACAATGGCTACGTGTCCCTTGATGGGAAAAAGCCAGGTAAAGGCAGTGAAGAGTGTGTGCAGGGCCATGAGCGTCGGTGTGAAGTGATCAGGCCAGAAGAGACAGGGTGGAGCCCTTCCACAGTGAGAGATGCCTTGAGCAACCACAGTCACCACAAAGTAAGTGTGTTTGTTGATTTTTATGATGCCTTTGATGCACTTTATCTACTTTATTCTTGAAAATGATTTAAAAATGAAATTAGGTCCTTAGGTCCTGGAGCCAAAAATTACAGTGAGTTGTCTTATTTTATCATATTCCCAGCCTTTTCTTGTAGAAGGAACCTTAATGGTGTTTAAACATTCATTGGTATTCTGTATTTCAGTGCACAAATTTGTGTGCTGTGCTTTATCTGTGAGTATTTCCTGACCAGGTAAACATTCTGTACCTTCTCCGATAGTCTGGGCATCCATGGTCTGTCTCTGTGATAAAATGGAACAGATTTTTGTTTTGTCCATTTTGATCGACAATTTGTAATTTTAAGGTTGTTCTGAGGATTTATTTGCCTGTGAATCATCGTCCTTTTTTTTTTATTTTATTTTTTTTTAAATTGATCTGTATGAAAGATGAGGAAAGCATGATTTCCTTCCAAGTGAAATAGGCAGGACTCTCTATAGTGAGGAATTGGAGTGAGAGGGAATAATAGAATCATAATAGAATCATTACAGAATCATAGGAAGTGATCATGCAAGAAAGCAGAACTTTAAT
The DNA here is from genome assembly GCA_013398075.1 of Notiomystis cincta. NCBI lineage: Eukaryota > Metazoa > Chordata > Aves > Passeriformes > Notiomystidae > Notiomystis > Notiomystis cincta. Next base: position 155,228 of record VZRX01022630.1, read on the forward strand.
TTGTCTGGGTCTTATTATCTCCTGGATATCCTGTTTTCAAAGTAACACACATTAATGACCTCAATATTCATCATACAGTCTCTAAGCAGTTTATCCTTGTAAGAGGTGGCAGATGTTAACTTTGGACTGTGTATGTTGATAATTCAGTGTTATACTGTTACTTTTGGTTGGTTGGTTGGTTTGGTTTTTTTGATTTGGTTTGTTCTCTTTTCAGATGTGGATGCATTTTCTCTAAGCCTGTGTTGGCATGTTCAGTTTATGAAAAATCACATTTAAAATAAAAACCTCATAATCTTTCTTGAGGCTAATGTGAACTAGGCCTTCCTTTGAAAAAATGTTTTTGATGTTACAGTTTCTGTTCCATAATTCCTGCTCAGCCAGTTACTTTCGAGTCTTGAAAATGCATTAATGTCTGGTTTAATTGAGCTTAGATACCGAAGTTGTAGAAAGAAATTTGATTTCACTAGTTGAGAACAAGACTTAGTAAATACAACTGTCCTACTAATACTGTTTTTCCTGCACTAGGACACCCACAGGGCTGTGACAAATCTGTCAGATGAAGTTTCTAGTGAGGAGGGGCCTGAAACTGGCTATTCTTCACGTCGCAACGTAGAGCGCACTTCTAGCGACTGTACACTTCGAAACAGGAAATCTCACCATTACAAGAAACACTACCCTCTGGAGGTATGCTCATTTCCATCACTTCTTGCCTGTAAATGCTGAAAACCACTTGACTTCTCACTGAGTAAATACACTGAGCAAGCAGCTTGCATGTACTTTGTTGCTGGCTGGAGTTAAACTGTGACATTTCCTCAAAAAAATTTTTTTTTTCTATATTGGACTTTCAGGAGTCTGTGAGTTGGAAGTCATGCTAGTGAGGAAGAGAGTTTTTTTGGTTTGGTTTTTTTTTTTTTTGCTTTTGTTTAATGACAGTGTTTTGAAATTAAGAGGTTCTAATCTAGTTTCTTTGAGCTTCATCCTTTCTTTTCAATTCGTTATAAGGAGAAAAAAATATGTTCTGTAGATTTTGCATCAGGTTATGGTAACTCTCTTGCTGTCTTGTGACAGCAGTTATCTCCTCTGGAAATTTGCTTTGTAACAGAAACATTGGTAATTGGCAATATGCAAATTTTCAGCATGGTACTGCTCCTGTTTCTCTCCATTTAGTGTTTTGAATTCACTCACTTTTTTATGGAGAAGTCTGATTGACTCTGAGCTTTCATTTTCTTGTGTTTGTTGAAACTGTAATATGAAATCTTGTCATAAAATTTTAACAAAATTGTTAATGTATAAAAAATACAGAAATTTTGAGACTTGGTGACATTACAGCTTATAATAGGGAATTTCATAGATTCCATATTAGCAGAATCCTTAATTGTAGGGACTCAAACATTGAAAGAGAATGGGCTATCTTATTGTGGGTTTGGTTATTTATTCATTATTTTAAAAAATTATGCTGTTTTGCTAATGCTATGCAACTTCACAGATATGGAACACTTCTTAAAGGCTGTATTGCATTTTTCTCACTAAGGCTGGGCAAAGAAAGTAAAGAGTAAAATCAGCACTGACAAAAGTCCACTGACAGATGGGGTTGATAGGCAGAATCTCATGAGTAAATTCTCTGCTTGATACAAGAAAAGTATCTTGGAAGGGTTCAGATATTACTTGCTCTGATCACAACTGCAAAGCCTTGAAGTTGATGCTTTGCATAAAAAACGTTATTAAATAAGCCATTCTTTCACTCATTTCTGACAGACTTTGGTTAGAAAGATCCAGAATGTTAATTGATCTAAGCATTTAATGCCTTTTGCATGTGTGGTTTGTGATAATGGCACTGTTTGTTTCATGTTCCAGAAGATGTCCCTTCACTGTGTGCTTGTGCAGCCATAGTGCTTCACAAGAGGAAGCAGAAAGACACTATTACAGTTGATATTTTTTTTGTTGTTTTTCAGCTTAAATATATTTTCTCTTGCATTGAGGGCTTCAATGCTAGGGAAGACTTTGTAGATACCTTCAGAAACTAAAGAGACAAAACATAATCCATGTTAGCTGTGGCAGTACTGCTTTACACTTATTCCCTGTTCCCTGATCTGACTGATGCAATGAAAGAGGAAGCTTTTCTTTCTTGCCACCAACTCGCCTCCCCCACACCATTACAAAGGAAATGAAACAATAGTTTTCGAATCAGTGAAAGCTTTCTTTGTATTAAAAGAAAAATAAATTAGTGAAGTCAGTGGATATACTCTCAAATTCTGTCCTACAGTTTGTTTTATCTTTATGTTTACATGTCTATTTAATTGTTATTTGAGCAAGCTTTTTTAATGTTCTTACTTTGTTAACTTTAAGGCTCAGTGGTACCCAGCAGTAACTGCCTTCTATAAATATCTTCATTTTTGCTTTTTAAGAAAAACATACTTCAGACTCTTTCTGCATTGATGTTATTCCTCACTTTGTAAAAACAGAGTTCAGCTCAAATTTTTTTCTAAACATTTCTTTTCAAAATGGTTTACATAAAATACATTAAGCATGGTTTTTAGAAAGAATAAAGAACATTTCTTCAGATAGTAATGCACTATGAATCACACTAAGTTAGTATGTCTGCTGAAACAGTGCTAAGTTTTTTTTCAGTGCAAAAATTGTGTGTTCTGAAGAGAAATTAGTAGAAAAAAATAAACTTGATGTTCAGAGGGAAGGGAAATTGCCAGAGCATGGCAATGAGTAGGCTGATACTGCTTTTAATACTACACCCTTGGCTTGCTGGAAGTTGGTTATATTTATTGTAGAAAGTAGTTTAAGCTCTATGTTGTAGTTCTGAAGACAACATTAGATGGTTTCATGTGTATGCATTGGGAGATTTGAATGTCCCAGACTTAAGATTTTTATTTCTTTTTCTAAGATCTGGGTAAAACTTGAGTTTATAAAGGGATACTTGTTCATCAAGTGCAGTTTGTTTAAAATAATTAAAATTTTATGTATAAGTGTGCAGATTACACACAAACCTGGCATTATCTGTGTGCACCCTTGCTTATTTTCCCCTCTCTACCTGATGCGTTACTCTGAAGCTCACTCTGTCTTTGAGAAGGTGTGTTAGTAGTAACAGTGTGACTTTAGGGGACTTTGAGGTTCAATTCCTCAGATGTTTGAGATGCAGTTGGAGTCTGTGGCTTGATAATTGCTGTTAAATTCTAAACTAATGAGTTCTAAAAATCTGTGAAGTAGTTATTTCCTTTTAATAATGAGTATGATTTGATTCTTCCTCATGTGATCCCCTCGTTAAAAAGCAGAGGTCATGTACTGTTTTTTAAAATGTGCAACTTCTTAGACACACTTTAAATAAACATCCAAATCTTTCTGATGAGAAGGATGATGGATTAGAACCTAAAAATCCAGACAAGCCTGGATTCACTGATTTGAACTCTTGACCGCTCTGCCGGAAAATGATGTAGAAGAAAACAGCTGCATTAATTCCCCTGGACATTTGGGTTTCAGGATACTCCTAAATCAGGTACTAGCTGCAGCTCTCGCTGCTCAAGCTCCAGACAAGACTCTGAGAGTACAAGGCCAGAGTCAGAGACAGAAGATGTGCTGTGGGAGGACCTCCTGCACTGTGCTGAGTGCCACTCGTCCTGCACCAGCGAGACGGACGTGGAGAGCCCCCAGGTGAATCCGTGTGTGAAGAAGGAATTCAGAGATGACCCATTTCATCAGGTTGGTGTCCACCCAAATTGGATTTTTACACTGCACACAAGGTCAGTGTTACCTGTCATGTGTCAAAGGAGCCCTGGGAGAAAGACCTCTACTAGATGGAAGAGTAACAAAGCCCAAGTGATTTGATAGAATTAAAAGAAGGAAAATTTGATTTCTGCTACTCGGTCATTAATTTGTCAAATGAAGAGGGTATGACAATATCTCAAAATAGCCTATAGAATGTTTGAGTGTTTGAATCTTAATTCTGATTTAGGGCAGGTACTGATAAAGTTTCCTCTGTGGTTGGTGGTTTTGTTTGGTCATTTCTTTTTCTGTTTTGTTTTTTGGTGCATTTTACTCTTTTTTTGTGTTTTGTTTTGTTTAATTTTTTGTTGTTTGAGTTTTGGTGGGTTCCCCCCTCCCTTTCTTTTGTCAAGTGAAATTGCTTTTTATAAGCACTTACCAGACATCTTTCTATTTGCTTGTTTAAAAATGTATATGTAAGAAAAGCAAATAGAAGGATAGCATACATAGGTATCCAGTGCTTTATATAGATGTGTGTGTATATATATATATAGTATCGTGTGTATTGTACATGTCTAAATTCTATTCAGTTATAATTTTTTTACCTCAAAGTTAATAATTGCAATTTGGATTTCATGCAGTCTTTTTTTATTTTTAGTTCTTCCTGCTTACACTCCATAAAACACTAAGCCTTGGAGTAGTGATTTGAATTACAGTGTATATATAGATTTGAGGATTTATATTGATTTGACTGGTCGAGAATTTTTCTATTTGATTGCAGACTGTAAATTTTAGAGTTTCAGCTCATGGTGTTGATACTCCCTCTAGAGGGAGAGCTTGGAAAGCCGTGGTCAAGAAAAACCTTCAAGAAACACTTAGGCTATTTTAATAATATGAATGATTTCTTCTTCACCCAGTGGAAATAAGAAGGGAGATAATTGAGTACTCAGCAAATTACAAAGATTTCAGATCAATACTTATAAAGCAAGCAGTAAAATGCAAAGAAAGCTTTACTTTTAATCAATGATAATTAAAATCTAAAAATAATAGCATGGCCTTGCCCCTGCCAGCATCACCACTTCCAGCAGTGTGATGCACATAGTGCCAGGTGAGTAAAGCTGAAAGCAGTTTTAATCTCCTGAATGGCAGAGGAGGGAGACAGGGCTGAGGAAAGTCAAGTGGCCACAGCAGTACTTGTCACCTCAACATTTTTTCCATATCCTTTAGTTCTCACTTGGCTCTGTGGTTTGAGAAGAAGGTCCCTAAGCCCTAAGAAGTGCATCCAGAGGATTAACCTGGGATTGTTTGGCTCTAGGAGCTGCCTGTATTGATGAGACACCTACTGCTCTCTGAGTCTGGCCAGATACAGTTTGCACAGGGGGGTCTTTATACATAGCAAGGGTTGTGAAATGTTCAGATATCATTAAGAGCAAACAAAAAACCTGTTTCCCTTAGGCTTAACCTGAGAAGAGTGCTTTGCAGAATGTTAGGGGTAAATAAATAAATGAAAATTTTCATTAAATGTGTCAGAATTAAAAATTACTTTTAAGTAGAACTTTGTTTTCGTATTTCTCTCTTTGATATATTTGAGTGAAAAAGAAGCCAATAAATCCTTAATTACATTAACTCACCCCTATTATAAAATGGACAACAGAGAAGAGATTTCTGTTCTCACAGCTATTTCTTGGAAAAGAAGATGATGATTTTGAGGAATGAGGTTAATATACAGTAGAAGTAAATGCTATACAGCAATACTTGTGTCAGTCTAAAATGTTTTGGGTTTTTCTTGTTGGTGTTTTTGTTTGTTTTGTTTTTTGTTGTTGTTATTATATGCTGACAAAGACATATTGACATGAAAATAGATGTTTAATTCTGATGGAAGATATTCCTTGTCTTTCCCAGAGTCATTTGCCATGGATCCACAGTTTGAATCCAGGACTAGAAAAAATAAGTGCAATTGTATGGGAGGGTAATGAGTGCAAGAAAGCAGATATGTCTGTGCTTGAAATCAGTGGTATGATAATGAACAGAGTGAGTATTTGTTTTACTTTATGCAAATATTGTATTTAGAACTGTAAGCACTACCACTATCACTACAAGCTTGGTTTATGGTTTGATTTTTTATTTTGTTGGTTGGTTGTGGGTTTTAATTTGTTTTGTTGTTCATGTTATTGTTACGTATCTGTCATTAACATTGTTGTTCTGTGGATTACATCATCACTCTGATTAACTTGTTACTGCCACATTAAAGAGCTACCAAGTCTTCAGTGTTGAGACAATAAAAGGTGTTTGCATTGTTAGGTGCTTGCTCACGTAGCCAACCTCAGTGTTATTGATACATGCTCTGAATATTTGTTTATCTCCTTGATTTAGATGAACATGTAATTTGTTTTGATTTTTTCCCCTTTTTTGTGGTTTGTTTTGTTTCATTTTTTGTTGTTTGGGTTTTGGTGGGTTTCCTCCCCCTGTTTTTTTCCTCAAGTGGAAATGCTTTTGATAAGCACATATCAGACATCTTTCTGTTTGCTTACTTAAAAATGCAGGTATAAGAAAAGCAAACAAAAGGATAACATACATAGGTATCCAGTGCTTTATATATTGGGTTAGGAATACACAGATCTGAGTATCTGGATGCTAAAGTCAGACTTGGAAAAGAAAGCTTTGCTCTTTAGGAAGCAAACCTCTAAGACGATGAGTGGGATGTTCTCACTAGTCCTCCCTCATTTTTCCTAGTACTCCTCTTCAGGAAACAGTTGGAAATGCATTTAATTGATGTTCTCTTTTTCAATGTGGGTATTTTATAGAGTTGGTCATGAAATGCAAGCACAGCCAAAGAAAACTCTCACTAGTTCTGACAAGTTGATACTCACTCTCTCCAGCTTGTTAAAAAACAATGACAAACCTAGTTCTGATCTCTGCCTGACTCAGAGACTTTACAGGTTTGGACCCAATACACAGAGCAGAGATAAACTCAGCAAGCCATAGCCAGCACAACAGAACTCCAGTCCCATCTGCACTGTAAACACTTTGATTCTGCTAAAAAGGATACAACCTATGCAAAACAGAAACAGGAGCAAGATACAGGATCTAAGCAGCCCAGTCTGATTGGCCCACTTGGTCAAGTCAGCATTCAGTGAATTTTTAATGCAGGAGTATGCACTGGAGTTTAACTGCAGTGTTCTAATTTTAGGATTTTAAATGATTTGTCTTATTTGGTTCCTGTGCATTAAGTACTCTTTGAGGACTTCCTGGTTTTTTAATAGTAAAATGGGAAGATGACTGGTTGCAGTTTTCATATAATTCACCAGATTATAAAGTGTTATTTGTGATAAAATAAAAAAATCAATATTTTGCTTATTGAATTAATGACAAAAACATTCCAAAATTAAATATATACTTGTTTTCTTTTGTTTTTAGGTGAACAGCTATATACCAGGAATTGGTTATCAGATTTTTGGAAATGTCATCTCTCTAATCTTGGGTTTAATGCCATTTGTCTTTCGACTTTCCCAAGCTAAAGATTTTGAACAGCTGGCTGCACATTCTGCCACTGAGCTGTGCATGACTGCATTTGGATCAGATGGAGATGTCCTGGTTCTCTCAATGGTTGTTATAAGTTTTGTGGTCCGAGTGTCTCTAGTGTGGATTTTCTTTTTTCTGCTCTGTGTAGCAGAGAGAACATATAAACAGGTATGGACAGCAAACCAAGAGACTTCATCTAAAGCAAACCAAGGTTTAATGTTTGCATTTTTTGGCTTTGTGGATATTTTAAACTTGTTTTCTTCAGCATGCCATGAGTCATAGATCAGTGATGACAAACACTTCAGTGGGCTTGCAGTTTAGGACATGACTCAGTTCCAGTGGACTGAAGTCTCTATAGCTAAAAGAGGTTTTTTGCTGATGGTTTATTTTTTTACCTGGAGAGAATTTCTGAGGGAAGACTGGCTCAATGCATTAACCCTGTGCTTAATCATGTCCCAGTTTGTCTTAGGTTTCCATACAGAGAAGTAGTTTCAGCAAAGGAGCTCTATAAATTTCCAGTGTGTTTCACTCAAAACCTTCAGTTTAATTCACGGAATCAGAGAATGGTTTGGGTTGGAAGGGACCTTAAAGATCATCCAGTTCCAGCCCCCTGCCATGGGCAGGGACACCTTCCACAATTCCAGACTGGTTCAGAGCTCCATCCAACCTGGCCTTGAACACTGCCAGGGATGGGATACTCAAAACAGTTCTGTCCATCCCTGGCTAAGGTCCTGCCTGCTTTGTTGTTAGATCAGTTCTGTGGCTGGAGATGGTGAGAGCTGCTCTCTGAAGTACCACACTGTTGCTTGTTACTGCAATTGAAGCTTCAGGGAGCAGTCTTACTAGCTGCAGCATATAAAAACTTACTGGTCTGCAAAAGAAACATTTTTATACTTTCTGTTCTCAAATTACAGTCAAAGTATGTGATATAATGCAGTAGAACAGAATTAACCTGCTTCTAATAATGGTTTCTGTGGTATAGTGCTCTCTAATGCAAAAGATTGACAGGTATGGGTGTTTTTCCCCAAATTTTAAGAGCATAGCAGATCTGTTGTTTAAAATTTGAAGAAAGGAACTCAAAATATAGCTAAATCTTGTTAATCATTAGGATGTGGAAACTTTAAAAATATTTTAGTGTATTTCCTCTCTTTAATAATATGCTGCACTTACTTCTGGCTAATATTAGCATATTTTAATTTAAACTGGCACATTGTACATTATGTTGACATATTTAGTGAGGCCTTTTCTCTTATGTTTTTAGTACCTCTGAAAATCAGTTAACAGTTAAGGTAATTTTTTTTTTCTCTGCAGAGGTTACTTTTTGCCAAACTTTTTGGTCATCTAACATCTGCCAGAAGGGCAAGAAAATCGGAGGTACCTCACTTCCGCTTGAAGAAAGTGCAGAATATAAAAATGTGGCTTTCTCTCAGGTCCTATCTAAAGGTAAAATAATGTATATTTTTGCTTTAATAAGATTTTAACACATTTAATAAATTCTATATTATCTTAAAATAATGTATATGTTCTAACATAAAATATCTCCTATGCTGCTGATGGAAGGCTGGTGTTGTAGTCTGAGTATTTCCTCCTGTACACTTATTATTGGTGCATATGTCCCATATATGCTTCATTTTGGTGACTCTGGGCCAGCAGTGCCTGCAGGCAGATTTTGAGGAAGTTAATGTGTGGGTTTCACCTTGGATTAAAGCCTGAGTGTGTTCAGAGTTAGAGTCTTGTCTTAGTAATGCCAGCTGAAAAGTTGTGTGAATATGTTGGGTACTTGTAGTCTAATATTGACAATATCTTATTGTAGGAGTCTCATCAGTTGGTGTCATTAACACAAGGAATTTATAAAGCAAGACAGTTGATGTGTACTTATGCTGTGAATGCATGTGTGCCAGGTGAAGCTAGAAATTGTGCCCAAGTGTTATCTGCAAGACATTCTGATCCCTGGAATCTCCTATCAGTAGTTTTTACAAGCAGGAGAAGGTTTAGGAAAACATTAAGGAGTTACTGTGTGGAGGCTGGAGAGGGTGGAAAGCAGGATCTACAAGCAAACAAAATTTAATGTGGTGCTGATGGAATGAAAGGACAGCATCACCTGGATAATAGAATGTAGTTCAGGTGTTTTAATTCTGCATATGGTTGTGGAGAGAATATCTTCCCTTCTTTCCTCACAACTACATCTGTGTATTCCACCTTTTCCTGTCCACCAAGAACATTTGTATAATAATGTGGCTAACAAAAAGGTGGTCAGAGGCAGATGTGTGGGGAGCTGACTCAACTGAGCAATAACCAGTGAAGAGCAGTGTGATTCTGACTGAATACCAGTGCTGACTGGGTGGGTTTCACTCACGTGTGCATGTGCTGTGTTTTCAGCGTCGAGGCCCTCAGCGCTCAGTGGATGTGATAGTTTCTTCTGCCTTCCTGCTGACTATCTCAGTTGTGTTCATCTGTTGTGCACAGGTGAGGAAATGTTACTTGGAGAGAAACAGCCATGACTTAAATAGTTTTTAAAACAGTTTTGAGTGCCTTTTACACGGTCATTCTTCTAGTAAGTTAGAAGACCCCAGTGAGAAACCACTAAAAGCTGTTACAGCTTTTTGGAATGAGCTCCATTTTGTATTGTCATTTTGTCTGCTTCAGAATATTTTCCTGTAATAGCAAATGAAACTTACTTGCCTCAACAAATTAGAGGGCTGGGCAATCACCAATGGTGTGGAGTCTAATGAGGGCAAGTGGTGGGTTCTGCACCTGGGACAATGTGATTCTTGGGGTGTCCTGTGCAGAACCTGGAGTTGGCCCCATGATCCTTGTGCATCCCTGCCAACTCAAGATATTCTGTGATATCACTGTTGTATTTTAAATCTGTGTCCTCCTTCATTTTTCATTGTGGGTTTTGGAACACTTTTTTTTTTTTTTCTTCATAACATTTTGCATCAAAACACACTTCTGCAAAGAGAGTTGATACTTACCTTGGTTGATGCTTTTTGTGAGAAACAGGTTTGTTGGCTATATTTGCCTGCCCTCTAGTGGAAAATCTTTTAGTAAGCAAATGTATGTTTAAAGAGGATTTCTGCTGCTTAAGATCTGTCTTTGAGCTTCTGTTTCAAAATACAGGAGATCTTCTGAATGGCTTCTGGTTGTGTTTTCTTTCCAATTCTTTCCAATTTCTAATCTACTCTATTGTGTTTGCCTGGTGGCTAACTATAAGTACTTTATTAGGAGTGGAATTTACAGAAAATTTAGTACATGTGAGGGTGTATTTTTTTTTTATCCCATGTAGTGCCTTTGCAAATTTGAACAGGAGTTTAAAATTGTCTTAGAGTGTATTTTTTTATTTATAATTTCTCAGACCTCATATCTTTGATACAGTGTTGACTTAAAATTATCAGTCAAATTTTATAGGCCTAAAAACCTTCCATATATTTATTACTGGGATATGGTTCTTGAAGTTGTGGAGATATGTAACTATCTTCTTGTATCATAATGTAATTACTATTTCAAATTAAATTTTAATTTATTTTCTCCTTTTTTTTTCCAGCTACTTCACATGCATGAGATTTTCCTTGATTGTCACTACAACTGGGAACTTGTAATTTGGTGCATTTCCCTAACTCTTTTTCTCTTAAGATTTGTTACTCTTGGATCTGAAACAAGTAAAAAGTACAGCAATACCTCAATATTACTTACTGAGCAGGTGAGAATTTGTATAGACCTATATTTTCATAACTAAACAACTCATACATCTGGTAGGTCTCAGGCATTGTGGATTTATTAAAATAGTTTAGATTAGGGAGTTAATTATGGGTAAGTGAAGCAACTTTGCAAACCAAAGTTCAGTTTCTGTAACTGAATGTTTGACTTCATCCCAACTTCTGTTTAAGTGGATGGGCTTAGAGGTACCATTTCCTTTGATATAATTTAACATCTAACAGAACACAAAAATAAAAATAGTTTTTAAATATGAAAAAACCCTCTAGAATCTCAGTGTTAGATGGATGAGTAAAATATTTGAAAACAAACTTAGCCTCTATGAAATGAGCTGCTGTTTCCAGTCCAGTAGCTTAGGACTGCATGGATTATATATTATAGCCTCTTCTAGACTCCTTGGAAATTTTTTTTTCAGTTATCTTTCAAGCTTGGCTTTGGGTCTGTGTGTTTCTTCTCAGGAGTGTTCTGGTTGGTGTTTGTACTTCAGACTTCCCTCTCTGCTCTGCCTGGCACTGCTGATAGTTTCCTGAGCTAAAAATGTTCAGTTAGTGTTGGGTTAGAAAGAAATCTCTTTCTTCTGAACTTTCACACTGGTACAAAACAACCTGTTCAGGGCAAGGTAAAGAGGCAGTTCCAGAAACCTTCACAGGTTTTCTACAGAAAATGTGTTAAAGTAGGAGAATAAAATCTTGCAAAGTGTGCGTCCCAAAGTCAGGATGTGAAATTTAAATGATTCATTCTGCCTTTACTAAAGATGGTGAGGCTGGACACTGAGAAGCCTGGCTGCCCCTCTGCCTTGTCCTGAGTGAGATATTTTGCTCCAGTCTGAAACTTCTCAGAGTTCCTGAGCCTGGAGAGCTTTCCATTGTTCTGTTGATCCTCAGAGTACAAGTATCCAAATGTCCCACTGAAGTTTGTGCCTGCTGTTTCTGGAATGAAAATGGAGGGAAGTGTTTGGGATAAGGATTGGAAAAAGAATGCGGAGAACAAGGGGAGAGAGGTTGTCTAGCCTTTATTTTGCTTTCATAGGTTTCTGTAGTATCCTCTTCCTGGTAATTGATGTTTGAACATTTTAATCTAGCACAGATATTGAAAGAAATACTTTCTGTATGTTCTTAGAACTTAAAGAAGGGTTATGTCATCAGACACTTATCTTAGCATTGAATGCAGCTTATCCTGTTACAAGTCTTTTCTCAAAAATGCCTGAGAGCTTTATGAGATGAAAACCAAAGTAGAATTCACAATTGTTTCTCAGAAAATTAAAAGGATCCACTCCATGCTGAGTAGGATTTATTTTAGACTGGTTTAAGTTGCTAGAGCTGGGTACTACAGCATATTTACAGTGTTCTTGAGACAGACTCATGAAAGTCTGATATTTTGGCTTTTCAAGAGAGGTCAAGCCCAAAAAATTGACTGACTTCACTTTATCTAAAAAAGCACATCTAAAAAAGCAGTGTCCTGGAAAATGACACACTAGAGTTATTAGTTATTACTGAGAAGAGAACAGAGCTGAAAACAATCAAACAGGAAAGTACCACAACAATAACAGAAAAAGACAAACAAGTCTCAACTCCCAGATTCAATTTAAATGCTCCACAGACAAGATGAAAATGCAAATTCCACTTATTCCAGCAAAGTTCCAGGCACTTCTGTGTGCTTTATAGTCAGTCTTTGAATTTCATGGTTAGGAGTCATGATGGGAAACTAAAAGGGATTTTTTTGACTGTATGTTGTTTGGTTGTAATTTTTCAGGTCCTTCTGAAAGTGTTTTTAATTGGTCTTGTAAATCTGTGAGCAAAATAGAAGGTATGATCTGACCATAGCTGTCATTTTGCCAGTTTTGAGTCTAAAAATAGGTGTGGTAGATGACACTGCATACACACTCTTCTCCTGATGCCAAGCTTATTGAAATGAAGGAAATCATAATAGCTCTTAAAAGAGATGTGAATCTTCCTAGGGTTTTCAGAATTGCTAATTAGAGCCTTTATTTTTTGTTCAGTCTTGCTTATAAACCTTGAATTGTTGAAATCAGTAGTTTTATATTTAGAGATTGGAATCTCTTTGCCTCTGAAAGCATAGTTTTAGTTTAAAATGCAATAGTAATAGATAGTTCAGGAGCTTAATATGCCTAGGAATGTGTTAGGCATAGGTTTTGATTTTTAACCTGTGTAAGAAACTTACAGTGGTCTTCTTAGAGAGATCTGATAATCAGTTACCTGTTTTAGAGGTCTGTGGCCCTTATTTCAATAACCATACAACAAGGTGGTTAAATAAATCATAGCATCGTACAGCATCACTTCCTTTCTCTAGTCAGGTGTCAGCTGAAGGACTACTTCAGCATGTTGTTAAATTGTTCATTTTTTATTTTGAAGGTTTTCATCCTAAAATAAAACGTTAGTGGCTTTTCAAGACATTTTTTCCTTAGATTTGCTTTTGTTATGCAACAGGAAAGAAAAAAAACCTAGCCTTTGTCTGATCTAGGATACAGGTTGTTTGAGAATGAAAGCTGATGTTTCAAAATTGCTGAAAGGCCAGAAGAGTGCTAATTTGAACTCTTAACTTTCTCAGAAATAATGACCTAAAAAAGTCTGCATCACAGAAGTATTGAAATGTTCAATATACTGTTCTCTTACAGCAATGAAGAGTTTAATAATTTTTCAAATATTTCAGGGCACTGGAATGATTGATTTTCTGCACTCAAGGTGCTCATGAAGTACTAAATTATACTAGAATCTTTTAAAAGAAATTACACTTTAGCAGAATTATGTTTTAGCATTTCATTCTGCTCAATAACTTCTGAGGATGTTAAGTCTTGTAAGGTCTGCCCACTAGTATAAAAAACTTCTGGGGTTGAGTTGTCAAACCTCAGGCAACTCTTGAGTGAGGAAAAGAAATTAAGTAAACCCTACCTATGCTGGTGGTTTTTCTTGCCTAATTTATAGTTGGTGCTATAATAATGTCAAATGCAATTTGTTATATATAAAGCATTGTATTTTCCTATGATGCTGAGCCAGTACTTGTTCTTGAATATTAAAAAGGAAACAAAAAATTTGCTTGCTTGCAGAAATGTCACTGCAGTGTTGTCATGTGGCTGCTGAGTAATCACATTGTTGAAAAATATTTCCAAATTAATTCCTTTAAATTCTGAGTAGGTGGTGATACTTGTGTTTTTGTTTTTGATCAGATAAACTTGTACTTGAAAATGGAGAAAAAGCCTAATAAGAAGGAGGAACTGACACTAGTGAACAATGTTTTAAAACTTGCTACTAAGTTATTGAAGGTAAGGATTAAAATGGTATTCCCCTATTATAGAAAAGAAGTAGAATAGATGGGTTAAAGAGTCACTTGTGTGACTTCTGCAGGCAGTAGGGTGTGCTTTGGTTTAAATTTGCTCCATACCTCTTTCAGTGATGCTACTTGTTCATACACTGCAGTCTGTTATGTTGCTATCAACGTGGATTGCAAATTCTTATTACAGCCAGTAAGTTTTATTCTTTAGCTGTATATTAGCAGTGTGAGAGAAGGTACTTCAGGGTGGTCAGGATGATGAATGCTTGAGAAATAAATGATGTAATTTTATTGTCTGTTTTGAGTGTCAATACAATGGTGATTTAAGACCTTGTGGCCTCACTCTACCACACACTGTCCCTTGGCCTGTTGATTCTCATGTGCCAGGGAGCAGCCCTTAAAATGAAGCTAAAACTGGGTGTAATTTGGCCAGCCAGTAGCTGAGATGAAAGTATTTCTTCTAGTTAGATGAGTAATTCCCCCCACCAGAACACCTTGAGCAAGGTGTGTGCTGGTCCCCTCCCCTCTGAGAAGTTGCACAGCACTTCCCATAAGAGGACTGATGGAGTCAGCAAGGACTCAGAGCTGACAAAGCAACAGCTTGAGAGTTGTGCTGCAGCAATTAGGAGAGCCTGACTAAGTCAGTGACTGCTTCCTGGTCTAAGAATAAGGGACTTCAAGGCTTTTAGGACCTGGTTGTGGAGCAAATGAAAGGAAATATTCTCAGTGCATCAGGTCAAAGGACAGTGCAAAGGACACTGTGGATGCAGAAGGGTTACCTGGATTTTAGGAGGTATTGGACAAGAAGAGACAAAACCCAACAGGTTCAAGGGATCATCTCATGAGCTGAAGTGTTTGTGTGCTGTGAGAATGTGGGGTAGGTTGGATGCTGATCAACCCTTGGTCTAAAGTGCTTCCATTTTTTTTATGCTCTTCTCTATGTTACCAAAAAATGGTTTGTGTTTTCCTCTTGCCAGAAGTCTGTCAACTCACAGCCTTTTCCAGTGGGGAACTTGGCTTTTGTGGCACGAATTGCAGACCCAGGCCATTGTTTTGTTACTGTGAGAACATACTGAAAAGTGAGATTTCCAAGCCACCTACTCTGAGCTTTAAATAAATCCTTGGTAGTTACTGATCAGCACAATTACACACTTCATGCCCAGTAGCTGAATGGGCTCAGGGTTTATTTGATTTTGGGTGGTTTTGATCTGTAAACTTTTATAAAGACTAGATCCTGTCAAATATTCTTACTGTTTTCTTGCTCACAAAATTGGTAAGATGAATCCAAAATCTAAGAACTTTTTCCTTAAAGAATTTCTCTGCTGTCCTTCTTAGAACCATGTCTTTGTATCTTTTGTATTTGCAGCAGAGTTTTATACCACATTACATCTGAATGAAAAGGTTGTTCATTCTTATTTCACCTTTTTGAAAGAAGTATCATAGCTTTGAAATTCTTCTTTTTTAAGAAAAGGTTTATAGGGCCTTTTTCAAGGCCCTAGATGTAATGCAGGAGAGGGATGAAGATGAATTTAAAGCTAGAAAATATAAATGACCAAAGCAGTGATAGTTGGTAGACTTTATCTAATCCAGTCTTATATTTTAAAATTCCTTTTTCCTTCCTTTATTTGATATATTTCTAGACCAGAAAAGTTTGGGTGACTATATTCATACACCAATAATTGAAAATCGGTGAAATAGCTTCTTTGTTGCAGATTAGTTTGGGCTAATTTTTTGTTCCTTCCAGTAAAAAAAAGTAAAATATTGGCAGTCTAAATATTATTAGGATTTTTTTTTTCTTTATCATCCCTTTCTGGCTCTATTGATCAGTAGTTAGTCTCAAAATTAATGGAAAGGGAAGGAAATTGCAACAGGAAAGACATTTTTGTTAATTTTCATGGTCATGAGGTAGTTTTCTGTCATTATGAAAAATCTTTCTTTTCCTTTTTTTTTTTTTTTTTGTGATTCTGCTGCCTTGTCAGTTCTTTTAACTCTGAAGATGATTTCTGGAAAATTATAAGGAATTCAGAGATGGTGGCACCTAGCTCTTTATTTTCTTGGCTTCATGAGCAGATTGGTAGATACTGTACATGGGTAGCCTCTGATTTTTTCAAGGGTTACTTAGACTACAGCAGTCAGGAGTCAGTTAATGTGCTGGGTATTTTCTTGCACATTGTGTTTGATATGCAGAATAATAGGAGAATGTTTCACTCCACTGGGACTTGAAAACTGCCTAAAGTATCTAATATTGCTCAATACATATGTGAACAAAACCCCCTTGTGTCATTTTTGGTTTTTAATGATGCTGTTGTTTTGCCTTATTAGGAACTGGACAGTCCCTTTAGGTTATATGGGCTTACAATGAATCCACTGCTTTATAACATCACCCAGGTTGTCATCTTGTCAGCTGTTTCTGGTGTCATCAGTGACCTGCTTGGATTTAATCTAAAGGTAAATACTTGAGAAGCATCCTTTTCTCCACCATGTTGTTACAGATGGAACACATATTGTAGCATACTTAATTTTAACTGGGCTAACTAGAACATTTATTGCTCAAAAACTGTTACAAAATTATTAAATTGCATCTATATCAGAAGTAGAATGATGTATTTTCAGAGCAGCCCTTTAAACTTTTTTTTTCATTTTGTGGCTTTGTAATTTCACTTAGGACACTTAATTACAAGAATTCTTAGACATAAATACAGAGACATTGGTACACATAAATACAAGACCTTCCCTAACTTTTCTTCATATCCCAGATTTCTCTCTTTAATTCCTCACTGTTGACTTTGTAGCTCCATCAGGGAGGCAGACAGAGCAGGCTGTCCTTGTCTTGCCCTGCAGTGAGGTATTGCAGCAGGAATGGTATTGCAGTGACCAGTCCTGCAGTGTTGGTTTGTCATTGCTGAAGGATTGTCCCCTTAGATTGTTCTCTCTGCCCCTCCCTGAACTGCAAACTCTGGAAACCATTTCAAGATTCAGGTTATGAGGCACAAGCTTGTAGTTGTCACAAAGCCCTTTATTGGCTATAAGGTTTGCTTACATCTACCATCTTTTTCTTGTTACAAGTAAATGGATGTAAAATGCATTTTGTGTCTCATCAGAATATGTAGCAAATGCAGTAAGAAAAAAAATGTGGTGGTATTTCACTTCTGGTAAACATAAATAATGTGAGAAATAAATTGATGTACTGCTCTAACTTTTCCAGCTCTGGAAGATCAAATCTTGACAGTATAGAAAGAAGATGAAATAACACAGTGTTACAGAAAAGCTCATTGATGGACAAAACTGCCTCACAGCAGCCACTGCATCTGTATTTCAGAAGCTACAACCTCTTCAAGGAAGTAATTTGGAAAACTGAAGTGTTTACATCTGTCTTGTGCAATCTTTGTATTTATTTCATCTTCTCGCTGGTTTATGTTCATTTTAGTTGACATTTATATTTTATTTTCAAATTATTTGCTTAGTTTTGGAAAGGGTCAGATTTAGGAAGGGTCAAAAACTGTATGTCTGAGAGTTTGAAATCCTGAAAATTGATTACACTAAATTGTTCTATCTGTTGTTAAAGCTAAGCCAATGCTGAACATTTTTAGTTACCAGTAACACTATATGGAAGTCACTTGATTTTTGATAGTGTGGTAAAACTGCTTAGAATATTTCATTTGCACCAGTCATTTATGAGGACAATGTCAGTAGATGTTTGGTTGCAATAGAAAAGTGGGACATATTCAAAAAATAAAGTACTGACAATACAGTATGACAGGTAGCAAAAATGTTTTATATTACTATTAGAAACAAGTGGGAATTTCTAATATTTTGAGTAATTCCAGGATCTAAACTCATATAGGCTGCAGTTTAAATATCCTGGGATATTAAAAAGGTATTATATAAGAAGTCAACAAGTGTTCTTTGATAACACACTTATTAGAGCAATAATTGTAAATGGTTACCATGCTGTATGATATTTTGATAAAAATTAAATATTGTATTTATTTGAAATACTGGGCTGTTCTGCGCAGCTCTGACTGTGCATGTGCACTTTTTATTGTTACTTTTAACGAGAAACTTTATACATATAAATGTATATTAATTGGGATATATTATGGTGAACTATGGAGCAGTATGTATTATATGTTGAAGTTGAATATTTAAACAAGCAAATTATTTACTGGTGAAAGGAATGCTTTGAATGACTGAGCAGAAGATAGATAGATGCTCTCCTCTTGTACACTATAGTATATGCCATTCATACCACATTGAAGTTTAAGAACAATTAAAGACAAAGAACAAGTTGCTCTGGTGAGCAGCAGAGCTCACAAAGCCTGGTATTTGACAGGTTTCTGTCTTGAAATAACTCCCATTCCTCCCCAGCAGGTGTCATTCCCATGTGCCTTCTGCTGGGGTTTCCAACACATCTCCCTCTGCCTGCCATCCCTGCCTCCCACAAGGACCAGTCATATTGACTCGTGGTTCTTCAGTGGGACAAAAATAACGTGTCCATCCCTGTGGAGTTAAGTGATGTGGAACAAACTTTCCTTCTACAAATTATTTTGGGAGGATTAATACCACCAGGCACAAGTATTGTTACATTTTATGTTTCTAAAATACTGACTGCATACTGAAAAATGACAAGTAATTGGTGACAAGAGTCTGGACATTGCCCTGTGCTTGGTAGTCTTCAGAATCTTGAAAGATTGGAAGTATTGAGTCTTAAACTTATGTGGTATAAAAATATTTTTATATATTAAGCAACACAAACAAGCGTTTTGTATTTTATTTGCCTCTGTACTAATGTTTAATAATGACCAAAGTGCATTCTGGTTTTTGGAAGAATGTATTACTGGAGCTTTAAAACATACTATATTTAGTTTCTCATGTGAAAACTTCAGCTGCCTCTGATCTGTTTCTCCTTTCTCTGTTGTTTGACGTTGGGATTGTTTTTAAAAATTAAGTACATTTTATACACAGTTTTTTCCAAATTATGGTACAGACCTACACAGAACTTAATTTTGCACAAAATAAATTTAAAAAAAAAAAAAAAAAAGAACAGTGGGAGTTCTATGGGCGATAAAAGATAAGGCTGTTGCTTTTTGCAGCCTGTGATTATTACAAAACCATTCTTTACTGTAGAGTGGAATTATTTTTAGAAATGTGAAATAGTGAATATATGGCTTTCATTACTTTAAAAAAAAAGGTGAGAGGAAATACTGCAGTTTGGGTTGAAGGTGAAATTAGTTTAAAACCATGTATACCTCAGCAACTAGCACTGTGCGGATTGTTGCACTAACAAACGGCGGCTTGGGGAAAGCAAAACATTTGTGAAATTAAATCAAAATTAATAAAAACCTTTCTTTGCTACCCTTAGGTATATTCGTTATGTTAAAAATGAGAGAGGTTTATTCTCCATCCCTTAATGTGGAAAGTCCAGTATAAGAATAGAGGCAAGTAGAAATATGGCAGATCTTGCGTGTTAACTGTTATTTTTTTGCCACGTGTTTTGTAACTGAAAGTGTGATCAGGCTTGGAATAAAGCTTTCTATGGTTGATGGTAAAAAAAGAAAAAAAAATGCAGTGAGCTATATCTTTTAGTAATGTCCAGCATATTTCTGTGTCTGCCTGTTTTGATTTAAATCCATATATTCTATTTAAATTAAAGCACATTTGGGAAAGAAACCTGCACATGGAATGCAAATGATACAGAATATCATGTAGAACAACCTAAGTTAAAGTACAGGTGAAATGCAGAAAGATACTGTAATAATTTGATTAGTTCTTCATGTTATCTTCTAGGAATGAGACATTTAAAACCCTTTGGGTAGCTACCAAATTTAGTAACTTCCAAAAACTTCTCTGGATTGCAGACTTATTGCATTCCAGGTAATGTTTAAGGATATTACTGGTTCAGATTTCAGAGGTCCATCTTTGGCACCCAGCAGTAAACAGTAGAGAGAATTATCTTTTTAACAGATGGTGGTAGTGAGATGCTGCTGTTGTCTTTACTGATCCTTCAAAAACCCCAAGGAATCCAGCTTGTCTGTGTGAGGGTAAAAGGAGGAGAACGGTTGGTGGTGTTGGTCTGCCCACTGCTGCCTCCCTAGGCAGACTTCTGTTACGAGTTTCTCAGTAGGAGTGTAAGAGAAGACTTCAAAGGAGGAATGCCCCATTCTTTGTTATCAGTCCATAAAGCAATCTCATTTGTATTGCATGACTGCACAAAATATATCTGTATTGGTGCAGGAGCTGGGGAAGCAAATCTTTTAGTAATAAATAGCAATTGACAAAGTCATCTTTTCCAAAGTAATGCATGCAAGACAGCAGAGGAAATCATCTTGAGAAGGTGCCCATGTTGTTTGTTCTGTTAAAAAGCCCCCACAACAGTCTTCACACAGTTCACCACTTTTCTGTATAAAGGTACTGCCTTGGTACCTTGATGGTCTGAGGAAAAGTAGTGAGTCTCTGCTGGGTTATTAGGATCCTGCTTTGCTGACACTTCCTTTTCCTGAAAATCCCCATCACCTTGTCACTGGCGATGGACAGAGCCTGCATCTGTCCTTTGCAGTCCCTGTGTGGGGGTATTCAGACAAGAAGGTGAAATTGGTGATTCTGCTGGGCCTCAGGGGCTGTCTGAGTGCAGAACACCAGGGGACACCTGCAGTGCCAGTGTTCCTGAGTGGGCTGGTGGAGGTGTTCGTGGCAGTACCTGTCAGCTCTGCTCGTTTGATCTGCTCCTGTTGCCTTCCTGGCTGAGCAAACAGGCCCCACTGCTGACAGCAGCTAAACTCGGGAGGGGGGAAATGTCCAAGGCTGCCATGGACAGCTTGTGAGAGGGATAGCTCAGGAAAGAGAGAGAGTGTGATACTTCTGATACCTGGAGCTGATGACCCACTTCTGGTGACAGTTCTGCTGTCAGAGTTGGATATCTGCATTATTAAATATAACCCCTGAGCCCAGCATTGCCTGGGGCTTGGTAGAGATAAGATTTCCTCCTTACTGTCTCAATCAGTCAATCACTGCTGGAGTCTGGCATGTCATGTACAATCTCTAGACACACAGACAGCCTTGAGAGGGGCCTTCATGTGAAGCCTTTTCAATAGGAAAGGGAGACAGATCTTCCCCATAGTGTGCTGCTACTTCCCCTTATGAGGACTGGGACAGGGCAGAACCTGTAATGGACAGTTTAGGGACAATGACAGAAGTCAGAGGAGGCTGCAACTGCAAGTCTTGGCCCTTGTCACTTGGTGTTGCTGTGGATGGTCACATTGCAGGCTGAAGGCTTTGTCAGCCTGTGGCTGTAGGTCACTGCAGCTTGCCCAAATCATCCTGGGGAAGCTAAAGCATGTGGAGAGATTGGTTCTAAATGTAGAGAACCCCATGTCCTTTGTCTTAAAGCTGATCAGCTGCTGCCACCAGGTGTCCTCTTTGGTCATTTTGACCCTCAAATGCTACACCCTGTGCGGTTTAATTTGCATGGGCAACTACAGTGGCCTTGAGGATGCTGTGCAGTATTGCTCAGTATGAGGTGTTTGGTACAGGGGAGGCTCATGTGAAGGAGAATTCACCAGCCTGCTGTCCCAGGAGTTGGATCTGCTTCTCCAGCCTGGGAGCAGTGCCTTGCTTGGGGCTGGTGTTGGAGCACACAGCTCCTGCCACAGCAGCCAGGACTCTTGGGCAGCTGGCAGCACTTCAGCTGGTGTTATGGCACATTTAGGGCAGGCTGGGCTTGCTGGCAAAGAGATCTCAGCAGACCTTGTCTTAGTCATGCCAATGACACACTGCAGTTTTATCTATAAGCAGGTAGGTAAGATCCTGGATTTTAATTGTAGAAGCTCGGGTCAAATTGTAAGTCCCATCTTGGTTTCATCAGGGAAAGTTTGCAGTGTGGCAATAGGAATAAATGGGAAAGGGCAAAGAAACCTGTTTGGTTGGTGCCATCTGGACTGTCCTTCAGGCTGCCATTTGAGAGCTTCCCCCAGGTGCCTGTGGTGCATGTAGGTCCTCATGGAATGTCTGAATTATGCAAGTGTAAAATACCTGTAGAGTGTTACTTCAGCTTAGTTTAGATTAAGCATTGGAGAGTCAATATGTACCTCAATGTGTTACAAATAACTCTGCAAAAGTGTTACTGAATAAGATAAAATATTTTTCAAAAGTTTATACCTATTTCTTCCCACTCTTTAATCATTTTGCACTGGAGTGGACACTTTGCCATCCTTAAACAAACTTTCAGAAATCTGAAGTTGCTGCAGATTTGGTTTTGTGATAAGAAGTCAATTTTCTGGGCTGTAAGCAATGCCATGTCTCCTGCTATCAGTAACAGAATTCTCTGGAGAGAGAAATCAAGAGAGATTTCCTTTCTGGCTCTTCAGAGATGAAGCTACAACATTCAGTATGGACACAAGCACCTCTGATAAAATAAACAGCACTGATGGCTGGTCAGATTCAATTTTTCCAATACAAGCTTGTGTAAGTTCATGATCTGGAGTAGGAAATAAGGGCATGCCACAGAAAGATTTGTCCATTTGATTTCTTTTTTTCCCCCCCATGTTTGATTAATCATTTCAAGGAAAGGAAGGCACGTGCACTTTGGGGATGAGCTCCCGGAAATACTCCATTGCTTGCTAATTTAATTTATTCCTTCAGTCTTTTGTTTAAGAATGATAATACTTTATGTTTAGGCATGCTTGCATTCTTAAACACCCACCAACCTTTCCCTTCTAGCCCTCATAAACAGCTCCTGCTTCTTGAGCATGGCCTTATTGGTAATGAATTTGTCAGGAATTATCTGTCTGCCTCGTGCTGATATCACAATCCAAGCCTGAGTCTGGGTATGTTATTATGGATCAAATGAATTATTTTCCTTTGCTGTCTCATGCACGTAAATAAATGGAAGTGAATTACTTGACTAATTGAAAATTGTAGTTAAACAAATGGAACCTAAGTGGAAGTTGGCACTAAACCAGTGAGTTTTGGTGAAGTAGTTTTTGGAGCACTCCATTATTTATTAAAGCAGCTCTACAATAGTGCTGATTGGGGTCAAAGACAAACAGCCTTGGGATAGAGGTTTGGCCTTGGTGGAAAGTCACTCTCCAATAGCTCTGCATGCTCTGCTTACTATACCCAGGTCTGTGGTCTTCTACCTTGTTTAGGGTTCTTTGGCCTGGGATGTCTAAATTTTAGATGGCAAATTGACCCAGGGCTTCCTTGGCAGTCATTAAAAAGTCACGTTTACCTTTAGAGGGGAATTCATTCAGTTGATCTTTGACCCTCATTTTAGTGATCCTCTGGGAAATTTCTCTCTTGAGTGTAAAAGGAAAAGTCTGTGGGTAATTTAGAATCAGATGCAAAACTTCAAACCACTTAAATTAGGGCAGATAATCCAACTTTACTGTTCTGTTCCGCAGTGAAAATTTAACAGTTTTTGCAGCTGCATAATTAGTTCAGCTGCCATTGGAAAGGAAGACATTTGTTTCCTTCTTTTCTTTTTAAATTTTATTGGTTTTCTCTCGGAAAAGACTTCCAGCCATGAGTTCCGTAGTCTTGCCCCAGCACAGATCTCTCGCTGCGCTGCGGTACAGCAGCTGGTGAGCTGCCCACGTCTGTACAGCTGCAGCTCTGCAGCAGCACCCAGAACAGGCACAGCCTGCCCCAGGTGACACACAGGTGTACAGGAGAGATGTGTGGCTTTATTACTGAAATGAGTATCTTGAAGGAAGGGTGAGGTCTGCTCTGGCCTTGACCCCACACGTGGGGAAATGCTGCTCCTGTTTTGGCAGAGTTCAGGGGTTGTGCTTTCGTTCCTTGCCTGTCACACTGGGAATCCCTTATGGCAGCGATGCCATTGAGCTGTAAAACCCATCCAGAAGCAGAAAGCCCTCCCTGCTTGGCCAGGATCTCTGTCTGTGCAGAGCAGTCCCGTGAGGTGTGTCCTGCCAGCAGCTGGAATCAAGCGTACTCGGCTCACAGGGAGTAGGGCTGACAGGGACAAGGCTTTGCCATATGTCTCCTGTGTTATCTTCAGGCTGTAGATTTGCAGCTGAGTCTGAGATACTCCTCCAGGGCCTTTGCTGGCTGGCCTGAAAGTGTTTGCAGAGTGGATAAAAATAGCACAAAAAGTCTCCAGCTTGCAGAGGGGGAAACACAGTTATTTTACCCCTGTCCTTCAGCAAGGTGTTCTGGTTCCAGTCTTCTGTAAACCCGTGCTAAATTAGACTGCTTCTAAGTGTATTTGGCGAGTTATTTATTCATCCAGCCTATGTGGATGGCAGAAATAACTTGTACTGGCCCTCAGAGGCTGATGCTGGAGCCCTGTTTCCATAACAGGCCATTGCCCGCGGCACTTGTGCTGTCATTGTGCAGGCAAACGCGGCAGGAAGAGCAAAGTTCCGTATTTAACCTGCATTTCTCACCTCTCCTTTGTGCATCACCTTCTGGAGCAATAGCTCTTGATAGCAGATAAACTGCACTGAATATAATGAGGTGAGTCTGTCTCTACTGTTATGAATGTGAATATTCCTGGTCTTTGACTTCTGTGCTGCCCAGGGCTCTGACTCTTCACAGCTCTTTTTCCCCGTGCTGTGACTTGTTTCCCCCGCTGGCGAAACTGGCTGAAGCAATTCCTGCCTCTCCCAAGTGCCTCTGCACATTTCTGCTGCCGTGCTGTAGCTGCTCCAGCCCACTCAGGGTTTTCTTTTAACCCCACTTATTTCAGTGTTGTTTGTAGCGCGAGCGTTGGCGCTGCCGCGGCTGCGCAGGCGACGCGCTGTGGAGCGGGGTGGAAGCTGAGTTTTTGGCTGCAGAAAGCATATTGTGTGGCTTCAAACAACAGAGATCACTGCCACCAACCTCGGAATAAACAGGAGCCATTGCATCTATTGAAATGGGATTAATTCCCATTGTGTACAGAGGGGAATTAATACAGTGAATGCAAATAATGTAGATGGGCAACAATTTTAGCCTTGGGGTGACATAACGCTGCAGTTAGGGGCTGCCATTATTTCCTATTCTTCTTTCCCACACACATGTGCACATTGTGAATTCCAGTTGCACCACAAATCCTGGCTTTCTAGATAAAACTAAAAAATTAGAAATTCAGAGTATGCAAAAGAGTAATTGTAAAATAATTGTTATAACTTGGAGGAAACAACAGATGTTTCACTTGTTGCTGGAATTCTCTGAAGGAGAACTAATTTTCCAAGCATATCGAGTACATGCTAATCAGAAGCATTTTTCTCTATGCAGCAGCATAATGGTATTCCTGGAAATGTTCTTTGTGTTGGCTTAATAATGCACAGCCAAGGAGTGCTCTACTGGGACTAGTGTAGCAGCTTTTGCCACTACCTTTATATTTTGTTTCTTTCTAATTCTCTCAACTGGGCCACTTGAAATAAAAGGCAAAATAGATTTATTAATGTTTGAAAATAACATTTAAACCCACCCATGAAGATAAGTGGGGGTCTCACTCAAGGTTGGTGCCTTGTTGAAGTTACTACTGTTGATGCAGATACAGTACCTGGAGCTCACAGGTGGGGAATATACTGAGAACAGCAGTGCTCTTTTCTCCAGATCTCAACCTTTGAATCAGCTCCTTCTAACAGCAGCTGTGACTTCAACTCATCAAGATACCAGCCCAGCTCTATAAAACAGAGTTGTAACTGCAGTACAAGAAAATCATGCCTATTAGGTAGCTTGGGTAGTGGCTGTGGTATCAAACACTGAAGAACTTCTACTGACCTTACACTGACCCTAGCTGGAGATGCAGACAGACTGGAGAGGATCAAGCCACCATCTACACCTGCCCTATGAGGAAAGACTAAAGCAGGTGGGCTTCCTCCCTGGAGCAGAGAAGGCTCAGGAGTGCCTCATCACTGTATGACAGTGCTTAAGGGGCAGCTACAAAGAGAATGGAGGCTCTCTCTTCACAAGGGGCAATGAGTACAAATTGCCTATTTCAGCCAGATTTCCTTCCCTGTGTTCTAAAAATGCGAAGGCTTTCATCATATCAGAACAACAAAAGACAAAACCCAACAAGCAAAACAGCAGGACTGTTAATTCCCGGCTATGCTCCTTCTTAAATGCAGTTATTATTTAAGAAAACATTTCCAGAGCCTTTGGGATAGAGTTGTGAGGATCAGCCCTGACAGCATGTTCCTCTGACTGGGGCAGCCACAGAATTATCAGCTGTGAGCACTATTTCTTATTATTATTCTTCTAAGAATATTCCTCTGTTTTATTATTTCTGTGCTTACTAATGCACTTTATTTAATACCAGCAGCAGGATTATCTGGTTTTTAATTGATGTGGCAGAGGGAAGAAATCTTAGTATTGAAATCAGGTTGCAAATTTTTATTTTAAGCTAAATTGAAGTTCTGCCTTTTTGGCTTAAGATATCAGACTTCAGCAGGAGGAAGTTACTGACTGTTTGACTACAGCAAACACTGTTAATGTATCCTGTGTGCAAATGTCCACATTCTGCCCTGACATTTGACAGCTGTCCAGGTGAATGGTGCATCAGCAACATGTAGCACTATATGAGGTTGTACAGGCTGTTTAGATGCTCCAGTCAATAATAAGAGATTTTTTTCAATATATTTAAAAACTTTACACACTCTCCTCTGAATGAGCCATCATTAGCTGACAGTTTCTTTTAGTATTTGCAGATGTTGGTTCTATGATGGAGTAGTGTTCTGTTCATGTGTGATGTGGTTGGGAGAAGCAGACAAATGGATCACTGAGACATGGAGAAGGAGAGCAGTGTGTGCATGAGGGTAGAAGAAAGACTTAGGAGAAGACCAAGAACCACCAGCTGGGATCTTGAGGAGAACATTTTCCCTACAGAAAGATGGCAGTGCCTCGTTAGTTCAAGGCTGAGTGCATGGAATGTTGATGTTTAGAATAATGATAGAAATTGGGAGTAAGGTTTCACAAAAGCATAGTTTTGCCCATGTAACCTCTTCATGGTGCAGGGAGGCCAAGGGGTAGGAGAGGGAATATGTCAAGCTGAACAGAGCACATGTGGTTCCCTTGGTGTGGAGTCCTGGTGCCCAGGATTTCTCCCTGTGCTTCAGAGGGGGTGGCAGGACATGGAGACAATTGTCCCTGGGTCTTTTCTCCATACAAGATTAAGGTGGATACAGTGCACTCCTGGACCTGGATGTTTTGGAATCTTAGAATATTTCAGGTTGGAAGGGACCACATAAAGATCATCAAGTCCAATTCCCTGCTCCTGTCAGGACCACCTAAAACAGAACCATATGACTTAGAGAATCATTCAGATGCTCTTTGAACTCTGATAGGGTTGGTGCCATCACTGCTTGCTCCAGGAGCCTGTTCTAGTGATGACCAACCTCCCTGTGAAAAACCTTTTTCTAATGTCTGATCTAAAGCTCCCTGATGGAGCTTTGTTCCATTGTCCTGTCACTGGATACCAGAGAAGAGATCAGCACCTCTCTCCTTCCCCCTTGAAGTTTTAGACTGCCATGATATCACCCATCAGCCTTCCCTTCTCTACACTGAACAAGCCAAGTGACTTCAGCCACTCCTTGTAAATGTTGTCCTCAAGAGATTTCCCCACCCTGATCTCTTTCCTGTGGACACTCTCTAATGCCTCTATATCCTCCTCACACTGAGGTGCCCAAAACTGCACACAGGGCATGCCAGGGCAATGTGCAGCAGGACAATCCCCTCCCTTGACTGGCCAGTGATGCTGGGACTGATGCACCCCAGGATACAGCTGGCCCTTTTGGCTGCCTGCTGACAATTTACCATCAGCCCAGAGCCCCAGATCAATTCTTTGGTGCCAGGGCTTTGGGAGCAAGGGCAAGCTCACATAGGTACAAGCACAGAGAAGGAAAGGTTACCATGTAGAGGGCTGGTATAGTTTTTGAAAACAAGCCTGGAGCACTCCACTCCCTTGTTAATGCATCAGAGAGACAGGGGTGGCATTTCTTGCTTTTTTCTATTTGCAGCATTAGCAGTAGTGCATCTCTGGGTACTTGTACCATGTTCTAAAACATATGGCAAACTGCTTGCCCATATGGGTTTGAAGAGCAGTGTGTGTTCGGCACTTTAAACCTCAGAACAATCAGAAGACAGGCTTTGCATTCCAAGCTGGAGAGCATGGCAATCATCTCACATTGTCTAGACTTTCCTCTCTCTGTCATTTTTACACATTTTGCAGTGATTACATTCATTTCCTCTGTCTTCCTTTCTGCCAAGATCTATCTGCAATCTAGATATCGCTTAAGATGGCTTTTCATATTCATGGTATTAGTCACTGTGAGCATCTTTGGAGTGAGCACTTCTGATGCTCCCATCCATTTTCGTTATGGTAAATTAATCCCATTCTGGGAGGGTGATGGAAACCGGTGGTTTTTTTGATTTATCTGTGCAGATCTCATAAATGAAATAAAACCCCCATAAAGCCAGTGTTTTAAAATAATGATTAATCTCATTTTTCTTAGGAGATATATTATTGGACAGATATAATACAGAAAACTCATTACTTTAGTTGTAAAAATGTATTAATTAGAGGACTATGTCACAACAAAAAATGAAGACAAATTTGCTACAGAGTAATTTTCATTAGAAACTAGTGGAAGTGCAGTTCTTCACTTGCTGGACTTAGGGGTTAATTTTTACCCTTTACAGTTTCCTGCTATTGATGGGATATAAAATTACTTTTGACAAATTTGAGTAACATTTCTTATATTAGCAAACTGTCTGTGAGCAGGTGAAAGAGAGTGCTTAGATAATGATGAAACCTCCTACAATGGGAAAGGGCTGGAAGGTGGACTTTAAACAGAACCTTCCTCGTGCCTCCTCAGCTGAAGGGAAGAGTATCTTACCTGAAAGCATTGATTAAATCGTTCTTTTCTTTTGCCTTGGGCTGAAGCTCAACATGTTGCTTTTAATCTTTGCTTTCCAGTGTGGGGAGAAAGGAAATTTTGCCTTTAGGATTTTACTGCCTTAGGGTTTGGGCATCAATTTATCAAGCAGACAAAATTTTTGATATAGGCAGGAGCTTAATGGTTGTTGGTATTTGAGGAAGCAGTGAGCCATCATACAGGTGCTGTGGAGCTCACAGTTCAGCTGCACACACCCCCTCCCCAAATGTGTCATGTGTATAGCCACTTCCTCAAGCTGGAAATCTGGGAGTTGGTCTGGTTTTGCTCCTGTAATTGATCTATGTGTTGCTGTCTGAGCAGCTAGCTGTCTTTCTTCTTTCAGATGTCATGAAATCCTAGCCTGGTGTGAGGCTTGGGAAGCTGCTGTGGTTTGGGGCTGGTTTGGGTCTCCAGAGCAAAGCACCAGCCTGAGCACTGGATGCACACCCCCCACCTCTGCAGCATTCATGCTGCTCTTCTCTGCATCCCTGGTGCTTCCCCAAAGCGTGAGGCACTGCCAGGCACGTGCCTGCTCTGCCCCAGCTGCACACACAGATGTGTCTTGTTCCCACACTTCTGTCATTTCACCCAAAATAGGTGTGTGTACATAGTGCACACCTGTACCTGCCCCCCAGCCTGACCCTGGCAGAACTGCCAAACAGCTGCCCCTTTACAGCCACTTGTGAGACCAACCAGACCCTTGAAGCTCTGGCTGGTGACTAAGTGATGGAGGGTAGACAAGATTTTACCTGCAGAACCCTGCCATGATTTGGACAGAATGGCTGTTCTTCATCCTCCCCTGCAGTGCCATGGCTTTACCCAGCTCAGCTCAGTGTCCCCCAGCCCCAGGCCCAGCTCAGCCTGATGCCCCCCAGCCTAGCAGGGGTGCTGAGCTGCCCTGCTCCATCCTGCCTGCAGATGGGGACTGAAAACTACATTTTGAAGGCACAGATGCTCTGAGTGCTGCAGCTCACTTCCAGAAGGCAATTACTCTTCTGCTGCAAGCTGGGCTCTGCCTCCTCCTGAGAGCAGCATTTCATGATGGGGGATGCAGTGCTTAAAGAGCAGCAGCCCTTCCCCTTGAGCTGCCTTCCCAGGTCCTCTGCTGAGAAACAGAAGGAACTTGGGGACCTGTGATGGATACAATTAGTGCAGATTGCTGTAAGAAATGGGCTGAAATATGTGGACCGCATACAAATATGTACACGTATACATGCATGTGGTTACATATCAAACAGAAAATGCTGGATAAACAAAACCATGGCCAGAATGTCTTTAATGTTGCCTATTCTGGGGCACAAAGCAGCAGGGAAGGGCAGCTTGGCAAGCCTGCTTTTGCTGCTCTGTGGAGGGGTGATTGGGACTGTAGATGATCCAGATTGCAGTTGTTACACTGATAATCAGAGATGGCTGCTGTGCATCACGCTTTGAGCTGAGGTGGAGAGCCCTGGGACTGTGGCTGTCCACGTTTCCAGGCCAGCTCAGCTTTGCAGAGTACAGGGGCAGAGGGGCACTGCAGCTCTCTGCACACCTGCAGACACTGCTTTGCTTTGAATGAAGCAAATCCAGGCATTTGCATCTGAGCACGTGCTGAAATCCTCCCTGATACCTGAGAATTACTCCTGGTTTTGGAGAGAGCCAACCAGGGGATTTGGCACCACATCTCTGGCTTTTATGTTCCTCATAAAAGGCTTGAAGAGCTCAGGTAGCCTGGTACTCTGCTGGGGATGTTTCCCCTGCACTGAAATAAACCAGCCATTACAGCCCATTTCTCTTCCAGGTTTATGTGAAATTCTGTCCACCTTGAAATCAGAGGTTTATGTTTTATTCCACTGGAGCCAAGCTTTCATTTTTATTTCACAGGGAGTTTGGTCTGATTTATATGATTAAGAGTTTTATAAAACTTATTATTCATGTAAGGACACTTTTTTCCCCCTTTTAGAAGCTTCCTAAGTGTGGAGAAATACACACACCCGTAAATTACATCTCTAAGATGAGGCTGTTTTTGTGACTTTGAGCAGTAATATTGATTAACAGGGAGAAAAACATGACAGCCTTATGCTGCCTTGCACCCCACTAGGAAGATCCTAGAGAGCAAATGCTTGAACAAGAGCATGCTCAGAAAATCACAAACACTTTAAATTTAGCAGCCTGGAACAATGTAGAGAGGGAACTATGTCAAGGAGGTTAATGCCACTCTGAGTTTTCCTCTGTCTTGAATTTGCCCTTTTGTCTTCCTCCTCCCAGATTTTCAGACTGAAGGCTTCTGAGCACTGCCTGTCCATACTTGCAGAATGTATGTATGTAGGTAATTTGAAAAACATAAAATTCAGATGCATGCAGGTCTGTTTTGTGTTGATGTTAAAGAGGAATGAGTGACACTGGAGGTTTGCCTCAGCTCCCACAAAGAGCTGCTGCAGGACAGCAGTGTTAAGATGCTGGTGCTGCAGCTGCCCTCTGGTTCCTCAGCAAGACAGGACCCCTGCATTTACCCCTGGTTCTCTCAGGTTTGTGAGTCTTGGCTTGACTCTGCATCCCATGTGCTGCAAGGTGCAGGTCCCCACACTCTGGTTGGTGTCAGCTGTCCTTGTCCCAGGGGAAGGGTGTTACAGGAGAGCCCTGCTGGGACACAGGACTCATCCCAGAGTTGTGCTCATGAACATCAATCTTGTGACTTGCCCCAAAGTCTCTTTGATCCCTACCTATCTCCTTGGTCCCCCTGAGTTCCCATGCTAGGCTTTAAAAGATTTAAAATGGCTTTTGTTAAATATTGAAACCTTTTGCAACACTTTGTTATGTTTTCAGGTTCCTGAGAGACTGAATTTCCAAAGCACTTTTTGTTAAATAGCACAAACTTTAAGTCCCAGCTGTCTCTCTAACTTGTAGTCTCACTCTACCAGCAGTTGCAAGCTTTGATCATCAAAATTTCTATTATGCAACTTGATTAAAGGTATTCAGATCTCAAGGTGAGAGCAGAGAGAGATTTACATTTGAAGTGATTTATTAACCTGCTGTAATTTAAGGTCATGCTAGTTTCAGAATATTGTTAGTCCTTAATTCGGTCTCTCTTTGTGCTATCCAGTAATAGACAACTAGCATGAGTTTAATTCAAAGGCTTTTTGCTTCCTTGGAGGAAATACTAGAAGGAAACAAAAATGCTGTAGTCATTAAAAGGGATTAGGGAAAAAAAGTGCTTTTGAATTCCCACTCTCAAAATCCCTATTCTACAAACACAACTGATTAATGCACCACCTAGGTAAGAAATAAAAATTTGCCACTTATGCCCCAACTCATATTGTACTTTTTATGTCACTCAGTAGCAAGGGAGTGTCAGTGTGAGCTCTGAATGGTGCAAGTAGATTGTGACTACATTCACTGCTTGGTAGTCTCCTTATTCTTATGATATAAAAAATCCTGGATTTGGCTAAGTCTGGAACAGACAAACATTGTTCACCCATGCATATCATGACCATAATATCCTCCTTTCTACCAATGCCTCTGTGTGGTACAGAGGGATAACAGTTCTAATGATTTTGTTAAACAGTTGTATCATCCCACCCTTAAGGGAGAGGGAGCATTCAAGATTTGTAAATGCTTGTGGCTGAAAGGAATCACAAAACTCAGAGGGTCCACAAAACCATGAAATTTTATTAGCAAATGACACACTTGGCATGGAAATTGGTATGTTAGCCCCTGACCTACTATAGAAGCACATGATGGTGGTTTTGGATAAAGAGGTTAGAAGAAGAGAGAAAGAAAGAGATGAATGAAAGAGAGAAAGAAAGAGAGAAAGAAAGGAAGGATGCCCAGAATTGGTGAGGGTACCCTTTTGTAGATAATTTTCCCTGCCCTGAAGACCAGTTTCTCTCTTTCTTTGCAAATCAGTGATCATGCACAGTCCATTTTTTCAGACCTTTCTGGATATGAGTCAGAGGGCTTCAGGGGTCTTGGGTGGTCTTGATCCCCCCCTACGTTTCATGCCCACTTCTCAGCTTCATTTCATGCTTGCACTGGACTGTGTTGTGCTTATCTCCAGCAGCCAGAAAAAGGATGTTTGTCACAGCAAAGTACTGCCCTACCTCAGCATTTCCCCCTCCTCCAGACAGGTCTTGTTCTTTCCCACAGCATGTTATTACCAACAATCCTTGGCTGTCCCACAGCCATCCAGCTGTTGGTATTTGAGACATGCACATTATGCCCTTGTCTTCTGGGCTTCTATACCAGCCCCTAACCACTTTTCAGAAAGCCAAGGAAGTTAAAGAGTATTTTGGGATTCAGACATGGTAGAGCGCTCACTAAACACACTCACTCACTCAAACTCATGTTTTCATATGAGTCACCTTTTATTTCCTTGAGAATAGAATAATCATTTGATATACATAAATACAAGGTCATGATTACCTTAAGAAAAATAATACAAAATTCAGGTATCATGATAGAAAGCCAAAATGATCCCAGTACAAGAGAAAGTCAGGCCTGAATGTACCTACACAGGCTTTATTGGTGAAACTCTGAGCAGGGGTTGCTTGTGCCACTGTTGGGATGTGGTTTTGTGAGCATGTGTGTCTGTCCATGCATGTGTAGCTCCTCTCTGCTGTGTTCTTTTTAGGCAGGGAAGTTGCACTTCATTTTCTGTTCTTCACTAATCCTATCACACGTGCAAAGAAGTAGAAAATAATTCTGCTTCTCTGTTCCCAAAGGAAGAAGTGAATACCCAGGTATTGTTTCCTTCCATATTCTGTGAGGGCCTGGTCCCATTTCTGAGAGACCCAGGCTTAGATTTTGAAAGTATCTGGTATTCTTTTAAAACAGAAAAAAAACCCCATAGTGATAATTAATGGGGGAAAACCCCACCAGACCCAAAAATGAAGTCATGTGGGAGGTCTGCTAGAAGGAAAGGTGTGAGGAATTAGAGTTGGGGTGGTGGGCTGTGGGTCAGGGACAGATGCACTGGCAGGTTCCAGGCAGAAGCACCTGAAAGAAGGGATCTTTGGTGAGCCCCCAGGATCTGCACTCTGAGGGAAACCATGTGCATGGTCTGTTAGATACACCCCCCTCTCTCTGCCCCAAACCCTGGGCTGTGCTCTGCAGACACTGAATGCATATCACAGTGAAAAGCAGTATCATCTCTCCGGAAGGGGACACAGGATCTGCCATGCAAATGTGAACTTTGGAGAGAGGCCCTGTAAGCTACAAAGATGACACCTTTGCAAACACATTAGTAATTACCTGCTAGTTAGATGCACTGTGAAAAATTCATTCTTATAAACCCATGACACCCACAGTTAGTGACTTTTGTGTTACTTTCTGAGCACTGCACGTGTGTTCTGGGGCCGCAGCAGGCAGTGGCTGTGCAAGCAGTGCAGGGAGGGGAGGGCAACAACAGGATTAAACAAGTCTCACTTGCTCTATATTGTATAAATGTTTACAAGGGCTGATGACTTGCCTTTAATCCATAATATGACCAGTTGTGCCTCTGAGCACAGCAGCAGCATGAAGCTGTGGAGGAGGAAAACTGGAGCAGTGAGAACATGTGCACACACACACACACAAACACACACACACATTGCTGTTAAAATCCTGACTTTCTCTACCTAGTGACATAGTAAAAGGTAACCTCCTAGAGGTGGCTTCTTGATCTGCAGTGGCAGAATGAGACAATGGGAAACCCAAGGGCAGAGCTCTTGCCCTGCCAGAGGTGATGGAGGAGCTGCTGCAGGTGCACAGCAGTGCCACCCGTGTTAAGAGCAGCAAGGAAGAGGGTGTTGGAGAAATTATTTTCTCTCTTTGTCCCTTGGTCCTGGTCTTGAAGGGCCCACAACTGCCTTTTGTACCTCCTTGCTGCCTTTTTTGCACTGTCACCCTATGCAGGATATTTGTGTTATGTTTTTAGCTGTGCCTTACAAGAGGTTCTTCCCAGCTCTTGGGACCACTGATTGATAATTTGTGCTTTGTGTTTGTCACCTCAGGATCCTGATGTCATCCTGTTCCTTTACACATCATTTGGGATGTCTGTGCTTTCAGAGCTCCTTGTATAGCCTTATCCATTGATCACCAATTCCCAGTATTGATTAAGGCTACATGTCCTTTGAGTTTTTGACAGTGACACACTGTACAACATTTGTCATACTAGAAGTAATAGGAAAACCCCAAAAATTTTGTTTCAAAGGGGAAAACTAATTTAAAAGACATTGCATAATGAACTCACAGACAAGATTTATTCTTGAGAAGATGACTCCAGTTGGTGTTAAGCTGACCAGATATCTTGTGGATACCTGGGGAGGATATTTCCTCTCTGCCAAAGACTCAAAGCTTGACCTTTTTTTTTAATAGACTGATATTCTCATCCTACTTTTAGAAGTTTATGTAGTTCTAGTTTTCTTTACTTTTTATCGATTATATTGATTGTGTTACTTAAGCTTAAGATACTTAAGATCAGTCTATGTAACTGTGTTGCTGTGATTTGAGTTCTTTTGACTTGGTAATTTCTCCTGTGTCCATTTTGTTCTGTGTTTTCATGCCCTGATTCATCATAAAATATCTGGTAGTTTCCTAAGGTCAAATACATGGTAATTTAAAATATTTCTTTAAATGGTGCAATATTAGCCAATGATGAGAACTCTGTGACAATGGATATATTTATGATTTAGAGGATAAAATTGTTTTCTTTTAAAGTATTTTGGTTTTAATTATGCTGGCGAATGACCTTTCTGCTGAAAGACCTTAGTAAAAAGTATGCTGCTTGCATTTGTTCCCGATGCTTTTTGCTAAGGTTCAGAAGATTAGCACTGGGCTGCAGAGTCTATTTTCTCCTGCCTATAAATAGCTCTGTGCACAGGGCAGAGGAGCTTTAGCAGGGCCAGGCCTGTGTGGCTGGCATACCCTGGGCAGGGTCCCAGGGGCAGCAGTGCTGCTGTGGGCGGGGGTGGCCTGAAGGTCACAGCTCCCCTGCCAGCAGGGAGGCTGCGAGGCAGAGCTGCCCATTCTCTGCTCAGCACAGGGGCTGTGCAGGCTGCTCTGTGTTCCAGGGCACTGAGCAAAGGCAGCAGCTTCCCACTTGGGCTGACTTTGTCCCCTGTCCCCCAGGGCAGCTCCCACCACTCCTGTACCCTATAGAAGCAGGCTGTGGACAGCTTTTTGACATATAAAGGGAGTAAGAGATGCTATTAAATGAACAGGTCAATTCATACTTTGTATTTCACAATGCTACAACTGCCTTTTTGCTTTTGAATCTATTACTTCAATACAGTCTTTTATAAAGAAACATGTAATAGTTCCTTACTGTCCCTCAGGCTATGCTGGCTGAGGTTTCCTGTGCTTGGCAGCTTGATGTGAGAGTAATTGTTGCTGTTGTACAGAGACAGCTCATACTACCCTGCTTTGACTCGTGGGGCCCATTTGTTCCAACTGAGCCTGCAATGTTTACATGGCCAGCCCTGGATCAGTGGTCCTCAGTCACTTTTCTGTGTTGGCTGGGTCACCAGGAGGCAATCCAGACCTGGATGGGGAAAATCAGCATCTGATTCTGCAGGGTAGCTTGCCCCAGGCCATCCTTGGGCTGATGGTGGCAGAGCTGCTGTACACGTTTCTTAGTGTGTCTTCCTGCTGTGAGGGAAATGCCTGAAATGAATGGAGAAATTAGGGGGATTTGTCATTTTGTTGGTCCATCATTTATTCCATTTGGACTTCATCAGCTGTAGAAGCAATGGGGATTGCCAGGACCTGCACATCAGAGCAGGGATACCTGAGTGGGAAGGTCTGACAAAGAGTGGAGAGCTCTGGTGGCATCATCTCCAGTGACCTTGTCAACTGCAGTGCCACTGC
The DNA here is from genome assembly GCA_013398075.1 of Notiomystis cincta. NCBI lineage: Eukaryota > Metazoa > Chordata > Aves > Passeriformes > Notiomystidae > Notiomystis > Notiomystis cincta. The sequence goes on from VZRX01022630.1 coordinate 192,166, forward strand.
TGGGGTGCTCCCTGCAGCTAATGAAGCCAGGGATGCTGGGGCTTAAAAGTGGGGCTGAAATCTGAATAATTTCTATGTAATTTGCAAAAGGCTGTAACAATTGGGTTTAAAAACAGTACCTATCAAACCTTCTGAATTTATTCCAAAGCCATTGAGTCTGGGATAGAGTTGCTAATCAAAGAACATAATGGACCTATAAAACTGTGAGGTAGAGACCTACTTGTTAACCTCAGGGGACTGAAGATATGGAGGGGATCAATTTGGGCTGCACTTGCAATTTTTATGCCAGTATGAAAAATGTTCAGTATAAAGAGAGCAGGATGAGAGATGAGAGCAGGGAATTGGGCAGAGGCTGCTTGAGGCATGTTCCCACAGGGAGTGAGGTTGCTGATCCTCCAGAGCTGCTTCATGACCAGAGCCTGGGGCTGTGATCTTTCAATTTTGTCAGACAGGAAGCTTATCTTGCATTGGGATGTGAAATCAGGGCAGAAGCATTGCTGGAGCTGCCCTCTTTCAGGAAGAGTGCCTCACAATAAATTAATATGGGAAAGGAATAAACATCCAGGTTAGGGGCTTGTACACCCCAAAACAGAGTCTCAGAATAAACTGTGGTGGTTAGGGAAAGAACTTCTGCTCTTGACACGAGGTTGTAGTCTGGAGGCTCGTGCTGCTGGGTGCAGTTGTTGGGAGGTGTCACAATGCAGGACTTAGCACCACATGCCCAAGGATGCAGAGCTGTCTGTGCAGCTCCACAGCCACTTCTCAGCTGGATGTCACACAGGATGCTCCCCTATGCTCCTGGCTGCAGGGGGGTGCTCTGGTGCTGGTGTGCAAGTCAGATGGGAAGGTGCATTTGTGACCTCCTGCAGCTGCCATGGCACAGTGACATTGGGGTGCATTCCTACCAAAAACTGACCTGAAAAGCTGGGCAGTACCAGGGATATAGGAGACAGGAGTCATTCAGGAGGAGGCACATGGTGGCATTCATCTTTCCTGGAGCAGTATAAGAGAGTAAGCAATTAGTATTTTTGTTCCAGGATTGAGAGGTACTCTGAAATATTCTGTACTAACATATTGCAGTGCTCTGTGTTGCCTGCTGGGCTTATTTTTTAAAAACTTCTGGAGTGAATGAAGTGCTAATTGGAATAGGTATTTCATACATGGTGAGCTTTCTGGACTATGCTGGGAAAGGTCTGATTTTCTTCCTGAATTAAATGGGTACTTAAATCTCGCTTGTTGTACTTGCTGGTTTAGAGACAGGATGAACAATTTTCTGGTTTATGGACTGCAATTATTTAAGTACTTCAGTTAAAGCTCTTGGCATAGTTTTTAATCCCTTTGGGAAAGTAGCAACACCAAAATTCTTTAATTCCATATATACACATGAATAGAAACTTCAGAGCCATGGGCAGCCCTGCTGCTTGGTGGTGGCAGGAGAGCTTTGGACTGGATGGGGGGCCTGTTGTTGTTCACTATTTTTAAGCAAAGGGCAGTCCAGGAAGAAAATCTGCCTTTCTTTTAGAGTGTTAGTAAAGAAGTGTAAATACTCAGGTGGCTTCAGTGACAGCAATGGCCCCAGTTTACTGAAAGGGGAAGGAAAGAAGGATGGCAGTGCCCTCCTCTCACTCCTGCTGTAGCTGTGGATTTGTGGTTGCTCAGAACCTTTCTTCCTGCTTACAGCTGCACTGGGGCTTTCATCACAGATCTGGGTTTGGCTTTCATATTTTAGTTGCTCCTTCCATTGCTTCCACATCTACAACATATTTGGGTGGACAACAGGCCCACTGGTGCTATGCAGCACTCCTGGGGCACAGAGATAAAGGGAAGCATCCCAAGGATTGAATTCTCCACCTTCCTCTGTCACAGTGAAGTAATTGCTGCTGCTGGCCCACCATGGCAGTGCCAGCCCATTGCTCAGGCTGCTCAGTGTGGCTGCAGCCTCTGGAGAAACTGGGGGATTCATCTGTGTGGGAGGAGCCCATTGACACCCTGGGGCTGCTGCTGGAGGGCAGGGGACGATGCTCTCCTCTCCCAAGCACCAGCCCAGGCATTTAACTTAAATAAATTAATTATTTTCAGAAGTGTAATCACTAAATATTCTTTCTTGCTGTCCTCAAGACTTGCAGTGCTTTGTTGCAGCATTTGTCATGTTTGATAGGCCATCTTTTTCAGTTTTTAAGCTTGAAGAAGTTGAGAATAAAGCAGGTCAGCAGGTGTCTGCATCACAGAAAGCCTCATCACTCCTCTTTCTCCCTGCACAATTTCTTGCTTATTTATTATTATTTTTTTTAAAATATAAATGTCTTTACATTTACAGGAGTTGATCTGTGGATGAACAATAGCTTTCTGGACTGGTCTGCATTCCTATGTGTTTTGTTTTTTCCTGAGAGGCACAGCCATCCAACTCAAACATGGGTATTTGGGCAGTTCCTGAGTGGGAATGGAAGATGGTTTTTCTAGACCCCTTTGTGTGTGAGTGGGAGTGGGTCTTTGTGCACTGGTGCTCCCCCAACTGTTTAAAAGAGATTTGTACCTTGCAAGCAAAACTCTCCTTATCGATTAACTGAACTGACAGAGTGACTTATTGCCTTAAAGGCACTAAACACAGGAAGGGCAGAACATAATTTTTAGATTGGCTATAATTCAGAGATATTGCTTATGTTACTGTGTCTTGGCAAAATATTTTTTTAAAAACATTGCTCTAAGCTGAGGTGCCAGCTATGGAGATAAATGTGTGATTATGTCATTGCTGTTAGAAATACTGAGAAAAATATTCCAGAACCCTCAAGGCTGGACTGAGCATATGTGCCCTGGCTCCAGAGGGTGGTGGCTATGCAGAGCCTGCAGGTATTTATTTGGGTGGTGGGGAGGGGCTGTTACTCCAAGGGAGAGGACAGTTCTGGGTGCTGAGCAGGGCCCCTGTGAGGGCACTGGGGATGTGAGAGTCGTGGCCAAAGCACAGCTGCTTCTGTCCAGGTAATGCACTGGATTTCTCCTTGGGAGTGCTGGCTAATTAAAGTCACTCAGTTTGGAGGACAGCTGGGAGGGTAAAGCTGTTGGGTCCTGGGTGTGGGCCCCTCCACAGAGAGAGAGGGTGAAAGAGCCTTTTGGGTCTGGAGGCTGACAGCAGTGGAGGGACACAGCCATGGCAATTCCCTCCCAGCCCCTCAGGAGTCAGGAGAGTAGGCAGCCTGCCATGCTTGTGTGGCCTTTTCAGCAGCAATTAGAGAAAATCTCCCAGGATTCGAGGGGACAAAAGAGGGAAAGGACTCTTTGGGAGACTTATGCAAAGTCAGTCCCTAATGGGATCAGACATCCCTGGGCAAGTCCAAAGCCTTCTCGAGCTTTGAGCTCCATGGCAGTGTACCAAGAAACTTTTCCACTGCACAGCAAAGCTCCTTCCAAGCAAGGAGAAACCTGGAGGGTGACATCCTCATTTGCTGAGGTGTACTCTTCCACTTTTGCCTCTGCAGTTCTGGCCCCAGGTTTCCGTGGCAGCAGTGATGTACAAAAAGAGCACAGTGGCTAAGACAGAAATGTGCCTGCAGCTTTGCCTGTCCTTGCCTTTGTAAAATGAATTTGGAGACTTCCAGCAGAGATCATGGTATGTTGCATCCACAAACCCTGGCCTGAATGCTTGAATTATGATCAGTACAGACATTCAGCAAAGAAGATAAAATATTATTTGTACTTGCAAAAGTAGTTACTGGCTGCATGTAGAGTTAGTCTGTGTAATAAGTAACCACTGGTGGTTTCTGGAGGATGAGAGGTGATTTGGGCTCCAGTGAAAGTTATTGGGTATGTCTTTATCTGACACCCAGGACTTGATGTGTAACTGGTCATGACACCTCTCAGAAGAGGTGTCTCATGTTGAGCTGCTGATACACATCAGGTAGAGGTTGAGAGATGTCAGATGGTGAGAGAGGGCCAAAAGAATGAGGGAAAAAGAGGAAGACAAAGTTCTGAGGGTCAGAAGGAGAAAATGCAGAATGGAACATTTGATTTACTGAATAGCAATAGCGTTTATCTCAGAGGTAGGTTTAAGAACAAGAGCTGAGGAGGAAGAGATTCAGAATAAATCTGGTAGTGATGAGAGCACATGGGATGTAGAGGGGCTAAGCATGAGATGTTTGTGTTTAGCAGAGATGATACAAATCAGATGGAATCTCATCTTTGATGGAGATGAGAAGCTCTTGGCAATGGTGGCTGGCTGCACATTCAGAGGAAAAATATCAGGGAAGAAATGGGTCCATGTTTGAACTTCTGCATCAATTCCTAGCAGGCAGCTATCCACACTGGGGCTAAATCTAATCACTGAGACCGTGGAATAGGTGCATATATGGGCTACAAATGTCCCTCCTGTTTAGGGGAGCACAGTGTAGTGAAACCAGGGCAACCTATGCTCTGTTGTAACTAAATGAAGAGTGCTGTCTGCCCAGCAGCTTTCTGGAAGCAAAGATAACATCTTTGGTGAGATCTTGTGGGAGTTATTAAATTTCCTGGCTTTTTATTAAATTTGTTTGAAGGTCTGCTCTTCCAGGCTCTGCAGTTTGTGTGAATGGCCTAAGGCAGAGAAGTACCTGGAGAAGGAGCAAGCTCCAGAGGCCACGTTTGCCACTGGTTAAGAAAAGGGCTGCACTGACATCTGTCTGTGGTGTTTTTGTTAAAACTCCTGCCCAAGTGTGCACTGGTGAGCACAGGCTGGCAGGCTGACTTACACTGCTGCACTGCAGTTTGGAGCAGAGAACCTGCATCAAAGAAGGCATCTGTTTCCTTGTCTTGTTGCATAGGTATGAGAAAGAGATACTAAAATGTCTCATAATAACAGCAGTGCAGTGGAAATGCTGTACTACTATGTTTAAAAGAGAAAGGACATGTTATTAACAGAAAAAGTTAGACTGGATGAAGCTATATGGCTTCAGAATGCTTCCTTGTGACACCTCTGGGTCTGAACCAAGCACACACCCAGATTTTCAACCATGAAAATAGTGGCTATTTAAACAGCAGCAAATGATTTTTGAGTATTAAAGATGCTTCATATTTTCTATGTGCTTATTGTAATGCAAAATTATGTTATTAGTTCAGCTCGTTGAAATTTTCTATGTGGAACATTTATCTGAAAAACAAGGCTCTGCAGAAGTTGACTCAGGATGTATGAAGACAAATTGCTATTTTTTGAAGAAAATTGTATTTTAAGGAAACAGGAAATACTTATTTTAGAAAATATTATATTTATGTGAAAAATATTGCTTGTCTTCCAGGTAGACATCTTACAGTGTCTACAGCCTATAAACTGATGATTTTTTTTGACAAACTGGAGGTAAGGAGCATTTAATGAGGGGTGGATTTGGTCCCAAAAGAGTCTGGTTGGTTACCAATATTTTTTACACCCTTATGATGTTTTTTGAGACTTTATTTCTGTAAAATAAATCGAAAATGCAATTATTCCCCCTTCACACAGCTTGTCAACAAACCTTTTCCAGGGCTAATTAGAACTGCCCGATTTCTGAGGTAAATATGGCTTATGCTCAAGTTAATTCTGTGTATATGGTGTACTCTCAGAAGCTGTCTCTCACTGCTGGGAGTCTGGCCACCCTGGTCCTGTGTCTGCTGGGACTGGAAGGAGAAGCGTTTAGGCTTCTCCACCAAGGAACACATTTTTCTTTGTCTGTGTTGCCTCATAAGCCTTAACTTGCTGTTACAGAATTTCTTTGGCCACCTACATGTTCATTCATAAATTTTAGTAAGAAATTAAAATGGTCTATTCCCTTTTTTATTAGGCAGTAGCTAATTAACTCTACCCATATGCAAGAAAATGATTGTTTCTCAGGGCAACAGTGAAGCCTGTTACTCAAAATTAACACAAACTATATACAATTGAAAAAATGAAAGATTTTTGGATATATATTTTATTTGACAGTGGTTTAGAATATCATACAGTAAACAAGATTTCTGTAAAAGTTAATTTATCCATAGTGGTGCGTTTCATAAAAATAGTTGCTCACTTACAGCCTTTCTGTGACTATTAATACATGGAATTATATTTATAGAGATAGAGCTGTACAAGGTAAATTCACAGCTAACACTACACAGAAATATTATTTGGAATGGGGTTTAGATGATGTGCTGTCTTCACAGGTTATCGATTACAGCCGCATAAAGCAATTACTGCACAAGGAGTAGCTGTGAACTGTGCAAATTAGAGTTTATGCAAGCATAATCTCAACTGTTTTTCAGATTTCATTGTTTGCTTTCTTTATACATAAAAATAAGATACTGGGACGTGCATCTACACTACAGAAGCATTGTCCAAAATCAGATTCAATAAATTAATGGCAAATTATATTGGATTCTAGTTCAGGGGATAAAGATTTTTTTCATTAAATAAGAGTTTTATAAACAGCTACATGGACTTGTGCTTTTTTAGAAATTATAAATGGATTTTTCTTTAAAAAAAAAAAGTTTGAAAGCTGCAAAATCCTTGACTTGAGGCTTTTCAAATAATTGGACAGGAAGAAACATGTCTATAAATTTCGCAGTCCAGTGCAATGTTTGAGACATACAGTAATGTGCTAATTTCTTGGAACAAAGCCAATCTCAATCTAGTTTTTCAGCAGAGCATGTGAGGAACTAAGATTGCTAGTGAACAGTAATTTTTAAATACGAATTTTTGACAGTACTTAGCTTTATGATTTTTTTTTTTAATTACCAATGTATTATTGCCCAGGATTTTGTTTTAATTTTGACAGACGAATAAGCATATGCACACTAACACAGACACACACACATCTTTTTGAAACAAGATAATGACTGATTGACTGAACTCGGAGTTATTTCCTGTGAAGGCAGACTGGAATGTTTACCTGGCACTTAAGGCTTGAAATTCAAAACAGACAAGCAAGAAAGATAAAAACAAAAAGAAAAAAAAAATGGAGATAGGGAAAAAATGGTAAAATGGAAACCATTTTAAAAATGGAAAAAGACTGAATTTACTGAATGAGGACACCAACAACTGTATTTCAGAAACCAGTCTAATTATTGTTGACGTGTGCCTGAAAGGCACCTGCTCTGCCAAACTGAGGGGATGAGAGGTGAGAGTGTCCTAAGTAAATGCAGATGGGTATGAAACATAGCACTGTTGATAAGTGATGCTATCATCTTCTGCAGGAAGGAAAGGCCTTTCCTTAAGGAAACTGCAGCTTTTTCTCTGTAGCACTCTTCCTTTCATTGCAAGGGCCTTGCAGATGCCTGGGGTTTGAGCCTGACCAATTGGTTTGTGTGCTACCTCGCAGGACTTGGGGAACCTGTAATAAATCACTTTTGAGAATAATTTGCAAATACAACTCCACCCTAACTCCTTTCCAATGTACAGAAACATGGTTTGTTCACAAAAATGGCAGTAGAAATGGTATCACAGAAACTAATCCACTGGATTCCCCACTCCTCCCGTAGCGCCCAGTGAACTATGCTACAGGGTACCACGTGGACTTTCCCAAAGCTTTAACAGTGGAGGTGTGTCATGGGTGTACAGTTCCAAACGATGCTTTAAAGAAACCCTTTAACCCCTGTCTAGATATGTCGAGAACAATTTATTTACAACATTTTAGCTCCATGAAAAGATCCTCTCTCGGTTTCAGCTTGCTCCGTGCAGTTTTATTTAAGGCGATGTTCCAGTTTGTGATTGCTCTAACTTGTTCCAGTTTCTTGATATAAAGTTTGAATGAAATCCAAGTCCTTCATGCAGTGGGAAAAAAATGCTAAAGCTACACTGCACTATCCTTCTCTGATGTACTGTCCTTCATATTGTTTTGGTTTCTTCCATAGCTGCCAAAGTCCCTAAAATGGAACTGGGACTTTAGGGTCGATTTTAAATCTCTGTGTTGACTATATGCTTTTGAAGTTATTAGATACTGTGCACATTGTCATGGAATTACACACTAATGTTTTCATTCCTCAATGCTTTGTGTATATGTGTGATAGTTAAAATAAATTAAAACAAACCAATGTGAGACAAAAACTAAGAAGAATGTTCTGCGTCAGTTTGAGACAGTTAGAGGGCAACAGTCCCTTGCTTATCTGCTCATGGCAGAAGTACCAGACTTCAGGACGCTAGGTAGCTTGTCTGAGCCAGGGATTTTCCACGGCCCTGGAGAGACCGTTGCCTTTCGAACTGTGGTGTTGGTGCTGCGAGTGCTAATGGAGTGGAGATGTCCCTTCCTGGGGAACTCGCTGGGTTTCCCATCAGGGTCCCTCTGGCTGTGGTCCATATCACTTCCAGGCGAGCTGCAGCGGTTGCTACTGTACGTCTTGGTAGCTCCTGAATCGATCTTGACATGGTCGGGTGCTGCAGCTGACTTCTTCTCACTGGTGTTCGTGGATCTGTGATCTTCTTTTTTGCCAAGAGATCCTCCTCTCTTGCTTTCTGGCTTCCTCAGCCTCCCAAACTGTTCATCACTTGTTCCAGCACACACGTGCTCTCTTGCGCCAGCCTCGATCATAACGCTGTGTCCCACCGCTTTGCTTTCTGAGGTGGGCCTGCCACCATCAGTGGTCTTATTTTTGCCTTCTGAATATCCTTTCCAAGAAGCCTCTTCATGCTTTGACCTGTCTACCTTTTTAGGACTTGCTGACCTTTCTCTTTGTTCTCCTAACCTTTTCTTTTTGTGACCGTTCACCGAAAGCTCCTTTGGTTTCCTTACATCGTGTTCCCTCTTGATATCCCATGTTGGCTCTGGGCTTATCTGGTGAGAAGGGTCAGAGGGTGGGGCTATGTGTGATGAAGATAATGGTGAGATTATGTCGTCGAGGGAAAGAGCTACTTCCGGCAGACCTGTGGAGGTGGCAGAGGGAGCACTCCAGGAGTTTGGCTCGTCTGTTGTAACAACAAAGAGAAGAGCGTTAAGGGCGTGTTCAGCAGCACCTATTGCATAGGCACATGTTCTGAGCAGCACTGACACCCAAACCATGTACCAGCCTTAAACACCTCTGTTTCAGCTGAGGTGAAACTCCCGCAATTGTGGGCCCAACAGGGAGAAAAACAAAAACAGTCTCTCTCAAAAAACCCCAAATCAAAACCAAACCAAAGCAAATAAACAACTACAACAACAAAAAAACCCAAAGCAGGAGATGCAAGAACCACAGAGCCGGTAACTGCAAATGCTGGAAAACCTGGTCTTTTTTTCATACAAATTCCACTTCCCTCTGCCTATGTTAAATTATTCTTAAAATAATAAAGGCACGTGCACATGAAATCAAATTGCCTCTTTTGTAGGTCTATAATGGATTTCTTAGCTGGGCAATGTCAGTGCTGTCTCTGAGGACAAATGAGAAGGACTTTCTGCCATCTATTAAACATGTTCCTACAAGCATATAATAATTGACAAGAATTTGTAGCTCAGATAAGGTCATCATTGAATTCTGTCTCGTATTTTTTCCAAACAGATATAGTATTGCAGTGTTTATGGCCCCACAATTCTTACAGGGTACTTACACAACTCTGCCTTTATATCACAGCATCAGCTGCTCCGTCTCCTGGTTGTGCATTTTGAATTTCTCCTGGTTACTTAGCCTCAACACAATATGGTTGGATTGTGCCGATCCTGTTTAATTTAGCTAAATAGATGTCTCCTTTGCTGAATCATGATGATTTTCCTAATCCAAACCAGAATATTCTGGGATGCCTTTCTCTTGCATATACATCCTCATTTCTTTTGATTAACCTTCTGGCAGAAAACAAATCCATCATGATTAATGACAGCATGGCTCCTATTCTTACCCATCTACTTAGGGGTTAGAGAAATCACTGAACTTGGCTAATGTCATTCCCTATTTAGCACCACTGCCTGGCTTTGAATGGTATGAGAAATAATCTGTCAGAGATGAAGGACTATCTCAGGAATCCATGGAAACGAGGTAGAACTTGTGGCAAGAGCTGCATATTTTATGGGGGAGAAAACGTAACCTTCTAGCTAAAAAACAAGTGTGGACTTCTTCAGGTCAGGACTAGCATCTCTCAGTGATATCAACTGCCCTTTAGAAAAGTGGTAGAAGCATGCATTTTTCTCAGTGCTAAGGCTGCTTTCAAATAATCATGGAGATGCACATCATCTTGAAAAATAGATTCTACTGCCCAGCCTGGGATCTGCAGCCTGCTTGACTAAAACAGCACTTTTAAGTTAATAGCTGGATTGAGTGATTGCTGTCTTGCAGATAAAAATAGGAGAGACAATAGTGAGGTGGGTGACGTAAAGGGAGGGAGCAGCACAGTTAGCTGAGGAGCTATTTATTTTCCCAGATGGTGTTTGTCATATGCTTTTGCATAATGAGCATATGTGTGGAGAGGATTAGCATTTGAGAGGGGTAGAAAGTACAAGTTCTGTGTAAGACAAATAAACACTGAGCTGGGAATCTAAATAGGCTGAATCTAATATTCTGAATTTAAAAAAAAAAAAAAAATCACACTTTCTTACCCTCCAGTTAAGGGTGACTAATGTACCATCTGCTCCCAGCTTGGCACTCAAGCAAGAAAAAATAAGAGAAAGACTCGTGCATGTAGAGTGATCAGCTCCTAGGAATTTGCCTACAAAAAACATTGACTTTGATGGGCTTGTTCTTTACTTCTGTTCTTCTGCACCACCAGCCTGGTAGAGGACCACAGCCTGTGCCTGATGGGGGAAGCACAGACACCACCCTGGCTCCTCTTCAATTTGAAATCCAGGGTATCTCATTTTATTTAACACTTGAGCCAGGGACCATGCACGGGTACAAATCACTAAAACTATCCTGGGACTCAGCATAAAGCTGCCTATGTGCACCAGCAAGGTACCTGAGCCAACTCTGAAGAAGCCACCTTGAGTTTTGGAAAATTAAGTTTATACTTTTCATGGCATTGTCACTGCTACCCAGCCTAGAGGTGGTGCCAAGGGTTGGACCAACACATTTGTTTGAACTACAATCTTCTTTCCTAATTGTCCATGAGAAGTTTTTCACAGTTTTTCCGTGTCAGTGATGAGCAGTGGGCCATTATCCAATCTCATGTTAATCTGTGAGAGCTTCTGACTACAGAAATAACCTGTTACTTTGGGTCGTATCAGCTGCACACCAGTAAAAACACCAAATAACCTGGGCAGCAAGGTGCTTTTGGGTAACAAGACTGCCTCTGTGGAAAATGTACCACTATGCTCCAAGCAGCTGTTTCTCCTCCAGGAGGACAAACCATTCAAAACCCAGGTGGCAAACATCTCTTGTGGCTCCTCTGAGGCACAAAGGATAATATGGTACCACTTATTTGTGGGGTGCTCAGGAGAGGAGACCTGGAGGTTAGTGGCCTACTGCTTTAATCCCTGGAGATGACAGAATTTCTTCTACTTTCTTTTTTAAACGGGATGACAAAACAATCAAATGTTGTAGTGAGAAATCATAGTGTGTTAGAACATACTTCAACAAAAATGAATCAGCATATCTCTTACATATAGTGATATATAACTATAGGAGTCTATAAACTGGGACATGCCATATTATATGCATTACTGGATTTTATCTCTCCCCCAGAAAACCCTAAGTAAAAGACAACTCGGCCAACTAAGCAAGAAAACTTGTGGCCACAGCTTAAAGGAAGTTTGGCTGTTGGACAGCCCCAGGTGGGTCACTGGCTGCACTAGGTTTAAAGTACTTGCTGGGAAGGCAGCTATATATGGGTAGTCCTTCCAGTGGTTGTGGAACAATGTTGCCATGGAATAAAATATCATTTATATTCTGTGACAATATAGCAATTGCAAGTAAGAAGAAAATGACTTTCTTTAAGGTTTAAGTATCATCAATCTGAGACAGCCAAACCCAACCTAACCTTCTTTTCTTTCAAATGAAATCATATTATATAGAAAGTCGTCCTCAGCCTTGGTAGATGTTAATGTCAACAAGACATTTGTGGCAATATGTCACTGGCTAGTGAGGAGAATACTCATGTGAGGGTATTGTAGAAAACTTCCCTCTAATGTTTGAACATTATGGAAAAATATAAAAATTACTAGAGTGGAGCAAAGTGCAGGAATGTAAGTAATTTTTTGCTCAAAAGAAAAACCTTTTAAAGAGCTGTGTTCAAGCCATAAGGGTTCATTTGGACTTGTTCAACCAGCACTAACATGATTGCTTCTCTATAACAAATATAAACAGGAGGAAAATGTAAAATTTTATCCTGCAGAGCAGTTAAACTAGTAATTTATTTTCATGTTTGTACTCAGTTTCTAGCTACATTTTTGAGAGAGTTATTAATATTTCTGAATATTTTTTATTCTGTTGGTGTAAGGCTTTTTATAAATAAAACCTTTGTGTTAATTGGGAACATAATCTACTTTTACTGTCTGTTATTCCAACGTATCTCAAAGCATTTTGTAAACATACTAAACCAGAGACAGAGCACTGATTTTACTTTTTTCTTCCTTCACCTCTGGGAGGAACTGAAAACAGTATTTGTTTAATAGAGCATGAACTACTAATGCCCAAACAACTTGCAAGCAGATGAGAAGGATGTTGCATTCAGTTGCAACCACGGGAGAGATTTAGGGACATCATAGTTCTAAACTTGTTTCTGACTTTGTCACCATTGGTAACATCCTTACGGTGAGAGAAATTGTTTTTCAAAAGTATACCTCTCACTGAAGGCTAATAGATACCTTCCTCCTTTCTTTGAAGGGAGAAAATCTCCCTTGACCTACTACTTTAGACAAGAGAAATGAGCTGGGAGCTGCACTATAATCTGTCACTGTGGTGGCATTTCATTTGGTGTAATTTAGCAGGTGTTTATTGGGTGTTTTAGTTTCCTCAAGCTCCTGTAACACAGGTTGGTAGCACTTCTCCATGGATGTGGAAGAAGGACGCACCTGCGACCCGGCAAAGCAGCAAACTGCTAACTGAGGAAGAGCCACCACAGACACAGGATCTTGAGAGTGTGGGAGGACAAGTGGGAGGTGAACACAGACATTTTGGGGGAAGAGTGACACGGGGAAATCATCAGGAGCAGGAGTTTTCTGTCTAGAGGTTGTTTTGTTTGAGGTAGAACTGCAACATCCGTGAATTGTTTGTGTTGCTCTGTCAGCTCTCACACATTCAGTGGAGTGGAAATGAAGGCACTGCTCTCTTGTGTCCAATTGTTCCTCTCTTAACTGTTCTAGCTGGATCCAGTGCTTGCTGATGGCTGAACCATGAGAAAAAGAACCCTGGCTTTACTCCTAATAAAGAGGAGAGCTCTGCCCATGGACCTCTGATTTGTGGCTAGGTTCTCCCTTAGCATCAAAATATTTTAGATAATTGTTTAGTAGTTTATCAAGAACATGTGATTTTTCATCGGATGTAATTATCCATAAAGTACTAATATTAATTCATTGAATATTTAGTAGTAAGAGTAGAAATTACATCACATTTTATTACTTAAGTACAAGAAAATCTCAAAGCCTTTTTAATTTTCAAATTATATGAATAATGTACAATATATTAAAGCTTTGAACACTTTCATTAGTCTGAATGAAGTGTTTTCTGAAATGTCTAAGCAGCTGTTCTCATATCTTCCCAGAATTATTTTCCTAGGGAATCAAAGAGAGTTTGATTGAATAAAAAATATGGTGCTTTATTTTTTCACCCCTTTTTTTATCTGAAATTATGTATTGCCAGGAGGTGGCAAGCAGTTCTTACAGATGCTGCTAATAACAAAAATGGGACAAATTGTCCCCTGGTGAGTATCCACTAATGTTGGCAGTGCTACACCAGGAATGCATTTGGGTCTTTCTCATTATAGCTTGACATGTCTTTGATGTTCCTGATTGCATTGGTCTCCTGCAGCTTTTCTTTAACGCTCTCTGAGGAGGGATATTTCAGAATATATAAAGAATCTTTAATCTTCTATCCTGAAATTTCCGCAACCCAAACACGCAGCACTCTTTGTCTCCTGAAATAAATGATTCTCTGCAGATTTCATGGGTAGAAAAGCTCTTGGTACTTTCTGTTCAGCCCTATGGGAATGTGACACAATATGCCACCCTTTCCCCCAGCCTTTCCCAGAAAGTGAGTGGCAATGGGCTCTGCCCCCACCTTAGGGCCTGCCTGTACTTCTAGCTATAAACTGTAATTCTTGTTAATTATTCAATATGCTATGCAAATATTTTCTCACAAATTACACTTTTCTTGGCTTAAAATTACACTTTGCCTGTCTCCCCTTCCAATGAACTTATCCACATTCAAAGCCCTGAACCCTAGTAGCCCTGGAAGCAAACACCAATGGATTTAGGTGCCTTCTGCTGTGATATGATACTCCCTTTGGTCAGTCACTGTGGGCACATCCAGGTGGGATATCCTTTCCATCATTAGTTCTGCTCTTATGCTTTGCAAAGCTATGAGGGCAGCGTGCTGTGGGTGCAAAATGTTAATTCTGCGTATAGGAATTAGATACATGCCATATAATTTTATAAAAATATACCCAGGTTATACTTGCTTATTTTAGTATATGAACTACTTCTTTTTGACTCATACAGAATGATCAGCTTACTATTTTGAAGTCTTGTTTCTGATGTAATGAAAACCTAATCTAATTGTTAGTTATCTTAATGTAGCCATATTATATCACTTTCCTGTTTGTACTCAACAATGTCATGGTGACTCTGAATGTTTGAAGTACCTTTTAAATATAACTTTAAATGTAGCTTTGCTCAAGAGTGGAATTTTTCTACTTTTTAGTAATTAGTGTTTTTGGCTTCACACTTTTTTTTTTTCCGAAAGTTTGAGGATGGTTGCTCAGGGTAATCAGAGTTAGTTTACAAGTCACAAAAGATTACAGGAAAACAAACATGCATCTGAGTCCTGACATCTTTCACTTCTAAATTTTTTGCTTGGCATTTTCAAAAGAGCAGAATGATTCATTAAGAAAGACTGATATTTGAGGTATGAAACAATGCCAGACCTAGTTTTTCTGTCCCCAAAGTCATTGTGCATTTTTGGTTTTGTCACTGGTCTAATGCTGGAAAAGGTGGCCACTATTACCATTACATGGAGATGTTGGTGGCATGGCTTCTGCAGATGTTCACAAGAACTGAAGAGATATGAATGTAAGTGTAGGGTAAGTGATGAATACTTCTATCTCCTCTCTAAACTTGAAATGTTTAACTTTACATCCAGAAAATTCAGCCACTGACCTATTCCAGCACTGGGAAGCACAGCTCTATACCCTGCTTGACTCAGTTCCTAGTGCCACTGATACTCAGATCCCTACTTTTTTCATGTTCCTGGTCATTACTGATGAGCAACAATTTAGTTCCTTTGGGTTCATTATATCCATCTTCCATTGTATATTTTACCTAGATATCAATTGGAAGATGCCCTAAATATTTTTGCAGCAGGTATGGTGTTCATAAAGTTCTTGCATGGGCCATCTAATGAGACTTTGAATGATCTCATCTGAGGTAAAATTCACTTTCATCATCTTTTCTGTGCTCTGCTTAGAGGTTTGTTAGAGAAGTGCTTTCATGTTCAGAGATCTAATTTTAGAATTATTGCAACACTTCAGAAAGAGCAGATTGTTAGTTATGCTTGGAAGACCAAATCTACAGAAGCTCAGGAGATGATCTTACTTGGTGTTGGAGCTAAGGGAACAGACAGAAACAGAAAATTTAAACTTGGGGCAGAGAGGGCAAAACTGTATATTGCAAGAAAAAAGGTTTAAAAATCCTTTAGAAAAATGCTGAATGTTTTCTTGAAACAAGAAAGCCACACACATTGATTTGTATTTGCTTTAATCTGTAGCAAGCACTGTGGATGAAAGCACTTTTCTACTTTTTATATAATGTAGACTTTAAATATGGTTAACAAAGAAACATGTGAAGCTGTGAAGCAACTGATCTGACTTGGAGGGTTCCTATTATTATTCTGCACTGGTTTTGATCCTACATTATTATACCCAGGGCATCATCAGTAAATCCCTTTCCCTGAGTTAGTTCTTTAATTATGGCACTGCTTCACCAGTATTTTACTGTCCTTGCCACTTGAGATAATAATTTAATTGCCTCACAGAGTCAGAGAGAGAGGTGTCTCAAAAGACTTCTGGAAATAGATGTTTGCTCTTCTGTTGAACATGTACACAACCAGTGTTGAGGAGCTCCTTATGGGAAACCTTTTGGAGGCTGTGGATCAAAGCTGAGTGGATGAACACAGAGCTCTACACCCATCACCCCACTTCAGGTCCTTTTTAGAAAACACAGGCCACTGCAAGTAAGTGGTCTGAAATCTTTCAGGATAACACAGGAGATAACTAATGAATTCAGAAACACTCAGACATCCTGCTCTGGTGAGCAGGTGGCCTGGATTGTCTTGGATGATCTTGGGATGTTGCTTTAGCCCTCTCCTGATTACTCTGCCATTGTTCACCCCTTAAATGCAAATCACATCCATAAACAATTTACTGTGATTTTGTAATAGTGCCTAAGCTCTGTGACATTTGGCTCTCTCCAACATCACTCACAACTTACAACAGGGTAGAGACTTTGACACTGCCCTTACAATAGCAAGAATAAAAATGGGTAATTTTTCTATGCAGAAAAAAGCTATCCAAAGCACAGGATGGGAGAGGGGAAAAAATAAGAACCCACACCTACAAGCAGGTTGTATTTCAGAAAGAGGTAAATTAAAAATGTTGTAAATCAGTGTACTAATTTACTGTAATAGTATTCTGACTTTAAATCTTAAGGCTAGATGATTATGGGTACACAGTTTACCTCTCATTCCAAGACCCAGTTTAGTTTATTCCATAGATATGACTCTAGTAAGCAGTCCTATCACCTAAATATTTAAATCATTATGATCACTAATCTGAGTGAATTTGGTGTGAGAGACTGAAATGTTAATTGTTAATGACTAAAACAATTGTCCATTTGCAAAAGCAGCAGGTGCTTTGCTGAGGATGTGCAAGGTCACAGCCCAGGAGCAGAGCAGGTGTGCACAAACCTTTGTTTAAGGACAAGCTGGGGTTTGAGCCAGATAAGAGAAGAGGCTGATAAGAAGCAGATCCTGTGAGGTGGGATAATATCTTTTATCATGCCAGTGTCCTCCCTTAGACAACTGGCTCAGTTGTAACACCCCTCTGGGGGAAGGGATCAGGACATTCATTTCCTTCCTTCCTTCCTT